>JAAALK010001226.1:0-27404 GCA_019279435.1 Zizania palustris | reverse complement strand
CGACCTGGTGTATGTTGATGATGACGACTGACCTGGGCGACCTATGAATCTCGGTGGCACGTCTCGTGAACAGAGAGAGGGAGGGGAGGTGCGGCGGAGGGAGGGGCGCGGCGGTGAGGCGGAGGGAGGGGCGGTGCGGCGGAGGGAGGAGCGGCGCGGCGGAGTGACCAGAGGGACGAGCGGTGAGGCACAGTACGCGGAGTGAGGGGCAGTGCGACGCAATGCGCAGAGGGAGGGAGCGGCGCGTTGCGTCTCCGGCGGCGGCGTGGGCTGATGAGGCCGACCAGGAGGCGGCACGGCGCGTTCGAGGGAGGGCACGGCAGTGGCTGCGCTAAAACAGGATAAAACATGATTGCGATTCAGTTTTAATAGTGGCAGATGCTAATAATATGTTTATATGGTTTGTCCAGTGAATAGATCACAAATATGCTCCTAACTCAATGGTAAGGCTGCGTTGCTCTAAAGCTCTCAACCCGGGTTCAAGTCCAATGAGGCACATTTTTTTTAATTTCAGTTGTACACAATTTTTAGTACATGCTATTTATGCTTATAAGAATGTCAAAATTTGTATCAATTTGTATAGATGCTTATAAGCATCTATACCTAGCTATAAACAATTTTTTGATACGCTTTAAACTGTGTCAAGAGGATAATGACACCTCAAAGCGCGTCTATGTCCGTGTCAGTTTTTTTATGGTTATTTGATACGCTTTACAACTAATCTACATGCTTTTTCGCGGTTGACAGCATGTTATACTTTGTATCAATTCGCTACGCTTTTCAAATCATGTTAGAAAGCATCTATACCTAGCTATAAACAAATGTTTCATACGCTTTACAATGTCTCTATGGGATAATGATGCTTTAAATTGTGTCTAACTTCGTGTCCTTTTGAGACGACTTCAATAGCGTGTTAAAAAATATATTTATATGACTAATAACACTATAAGCGTGTCTAATATCGTAACAATCGGACACATTTTTAAAATCGTGTCAAAAAACATCTTTACATGTCGACGTAGAGATGCTTTTAATGGCGTTACTACTACAGCGTATCTACAGGGGGGTTTTCTAGTAGTGTTCTGCAACCTCTTATTCTACTTTCGGTGGTCATTGTAGTCCTCCACACAGTCATTTGCAAGTTTGTATCAACTTGCGTTGCACTGCGGACAGATCTCTAAGAATTCATACTCTTTTCGATATAGGATATTGTGGTTCGGGCATGCATAAATCTTCTGAACGCCCAAAGTCAATGGACAAATCATCTTCTTTGCTTGGTACATATCAGATGGCAGACCATTGGGTTTCGGCAAAACCTTTTTTGGGAGCTGTAAAAGATTTGAAAAACTAGTGTCGGACCATCCATTGCTGGCCTTCAGGTTCATAAGCTCAAGAGTTGTGTACAACACAGTATACTGCTTATCGCAACGGTGGCGTTCCTTGTAAAGATGATTTTTCGATGCTTTGTCAAGTGCTTCAAAGTTATCGTAGCCTTTCGTTGTAGTTCTCTACAACAGCACCTCAGGTGCAACATTTCACATCAGTTCCTCCACATCAAATGCACCATCATCATCATGTTGATCAACATCATGTGTTATGTTGGATGTATGATCACAACCTCTTCTATGTTGATGAGCATCTTGCGGCACATTAGAATCATCAGGAGGGTTTTGACCCATCTCACCGTGTTTCGTCCATATATAGTAGTTCTTCACGAAACTATTTTTCAACAAGTGAAATCGTATGGTTTCATGATCTGAACACGGATACATCGCTTCATTTTTTCAAACTTTACAAGGACAATATATTACCGCTTCACTCTGACGGGAAGCATATTGTGCGGCAGCTTTAGTAAATTCAGTTACTCTATTAAAATATGCCACCACATCTCCGTCGTTGGACGAGTACATCCAGGACATGTGCTCCATCTAAAACATATATATTATTTTAAAAATGCTTTAATTCAAACTATGTATTAAGTAGAAAAAATTATTAAATAAATTAACTACATTGGTTTCTCTCTCCAAACAACATAACTCTAGATCTATAATCATAAATCAAATTAAAAAATAGATTAAAATGACGTAAAAATGTATACAAGTGATGAATAATTGTGAGGAGGGTCATATTTCTTCATTTGGGAGAAAGAAACACTATAAATGGAAGAATATTTGAAAATTTCTATTCACAAATCCTAAATTAGTAAAACGCTAATAACTCATTATATAAATGATTAAATAGAAAATAAATGTGATATTCGGCATGGATTTACCTCCTAGAAAGAAATCCTTCAAAAGAAACGAAAACAAAGCCTCCCCCCTCTTTTTCTAGATTTGTGTCGCCATTGTACGGACCAAATGCGAACTCTGGTAGCCTTGGGCTCGGGGAGGACTAAACTATGTATTTATAGTCAGAATAGTAGTGGCGGTCACAAGTGATGTCATCAAATCATCAGTGGCGGACAGCGTAGCAGTGGCGGGCAGTTTTTGTCCGCCACTACTAGTGAAAATAGTAGTGGCAGTCGGTGCTGACGTCAGCACCGACCGCCACTAGTAGTGGTGGTCACTGGTGCGACAGCGCCTTGAACCACTGTAGTGGCGGGCGTCTAATAGCCCTTCACTACAGTTTTTTTGCCCAACGCCACTATAGTGGCAGTTTGTAGTAGTGTATCTCAAGCCTCCAAAAAGGATAATAGCTCGGAATAGTTAGAAGTGTGTATTGAATATCGGAATATTCGATGCCTCTTATAGGGTCAGAAGGGGGGTATTTATAGGTAAAATCTCTAGAGAAAAGACTTTTTACCCCTCAATGACAATCGACATAGTGGATACTATTTCAGTATCACTTATAGGGTTAATATGGTAAAACATGCTCGAAGGATGTTGATAAGGTAGACGTCCCATCCTCCTGGTTGTTTTCCACTCCGGAAGGGAAGCCTTTCGGAGGGTCTCTTCGGACCGAAGCCTGGATGGACCCTTCGGCTTCGAGCCCTTCAATCCGGAGGTAAGTCTTGGGGTCTGAGATTAAGACTTGCCTTTATCTTAGTTGCATAATGCATTTGCTTGGAATCTTGCAGGATCATGAGGATGAAGTATTTTCCCCCAACAAATGTCATCCATATAGGCTTCGACATTTCGACCTATCTGGTGACCTAGAGCTTTAGCAATAAGACATGAAAAGGTTGCCCCGGCATTTCTTAAGCCAAAGTGAATTTGGACATAACAGAATACTCCGGAAGGGGTTATAAAGCTTGTCTTGGCTTCGTCTTCGCGTTTCAGCCATATTTGATGGTAATCGGAGTATGCATCAAGGAAACTCAGGAGCTCGGAGCAAGCCGTAGAGTCAATGAGTTGATCAATGTGGGGTATGGGGTAGGGGTCTCGTGGGCATGCTTTATTTAGAGATGTGAAGTCAATGCACATGCGTCACTTGCCAGAGCCCTTTTTCTTGACGAAGACAGGGTTAGCCAACCACTCCGTGTGGGCCACCTCCCTAATGATTCTGGCTCTTAGCAACTTTTCCTCCTCCGCTTTAGCGAGGTTTACTCTTTCAGTTGACAGCTTGCGGAGCCCCTAGCGAACAGGTCAAACCTTAGGGTTAACGAGCAAGCTATGCTCGATAATGCTCCGATCAACTCCGGGCATATCTTCGTCTGACTAGGCGAAGACTTCTAAATTTTCTCGAACCACTTCTTCTAGCGAACTGGGGATCTCCGAAGGCAACCCCTTGCCAAACTGAATAGGGTATTCCCTGCCTTCTTTTACAATGATCCTCATGACTATATCACCTTCTGGGCTTGGCTTGAGGGAAGGGTTTTTCGGAGGGTCTAGGGACCTCGAAGCCTCCTCCGAGTGCTCTTGCACACTGTTTACCTACCGAGGATCGAGAGGTGGGCCATGGCCATATTCTGCTCTCCGAGCTATAGCTTTATTTCCTAGGATCGTAAGGACTCCTCCTTGTGTTGGCATTTTGAGGCACAAATAATTGTGGTATGCCACGGCTCTGAATTAATTCAGCATCCCTCTTCCAAAGATTGCGTAATAGGCGTACGGGGCGTCGACAACATCAAAGATGACCTCTTCGACCCTGGCCTGGTGCCCCTCGCCGAAAGCAACCTCGAGGCCTATTTGGTCAAGGGCATCAAGAGGAGGGCCTGTGAAGCCTTGGAGTGGGCGATCTGCTGGAAGTAGATACCTTCGGGGAATGCACATTTGATCGAAGGCTTGGATGAAGAGTATGTCAGTGGAGCTTCCACCGTCGACTAGCACCCTTCAGACTTCCACCCCTGCCACATCAGCTGAAATGATGAGGGGGTCAGCATGGGGGAACTTCACCCCTTCAACATCATTGGCAGAGAATGATATAGGCACATGGGACCACTCGGGCATTTCTGCAGCCGAGTTTGAAGTCCCTATATGTCCTATTTCACGAACGTAATATCTCTATTGATGCTTCAACATATTGCCGAGGGTTCCCCCTCTAGAGATGGGTAGGACCACTCGCTTTCCATGATCTTGAAGGTCTTCTTGCTTCGGTGGTGGCATAATGTTGGCCACTGGAGGTTGCATAGGGGCTTCGAGGTTGCCTGCATGTCCAACGGAGGAGCTCGGTCTACAGTGCTTCGATCCGAGCTTCTCTCAAGATACTCGCTCTGGAGAGCCAATATGGACTTGCAATCCTTGGTGGTGTGGCTTCTGTTTTCACCATGCACACAACAAAGGAAAGTCTGGCTTTGGCCAGCTGGCTTCCTTGGTGGTCTCGAGCCACTAGCTTTGTTGCCCTGAGCCTGTTGATAGTTGGAAGGCATCTTTGGAGCAGATGGGGCAATATTCAATACTTCGGAGCGAGGGTGCTTCCTTCCTGTGGGATCGGATTGGGCGACTAGAGGGGGGTGAATACTCGCCTCGACAACTTCTTGCAAATATTGATGGCTTGTCCAGAACACCCCAACACACCTCAAACCTCGCACAATCAAAACTTGTGACTTACTAATTAAAACCAGAAATTTTGTTTAGATCAGAGAATGGATGGTCGATCTAACCTGTCGAAACTGAAACTCCGAAATTTAGGGTATATAACGGAAACTCACTGGTCGACAAAGAGGTATCAATAGTTGAAACATGGACAATGTACAGAAAGACAGAATAACCTTTTCAGCAGATGAATTTGTCAATTTAAACTATTGTATCAACCAAAAAGTTACTGTAGCTGGTCTTGATAATAGGATTACACACAAATATCGGCCTTCATGAATGGCTCTGAATAAAACTGAAAAATGAAGTTTAAAAAGTAATTGAACCAATCAATTTCATCTCAACTTTCTCTGTATTAAATGAGGTACATCACACTTTCAGCAAAACATTCACAAGCTGAGCACATATGTATTTCCTTAGAGCTTTCAACCAAAAACAATAACAGCAAACTTGATTCAAACACTAGAAAATTTTATGCAGTTCTAGGAATAGAATTCATTCAAGATAACATTGTACTCCAACTAATATCTAAAGTAGCAACAGCAGTACTCATGAAAAGATGATGTCCTGATTTTTTTGATAATTGAATGAAACAAAAAATCAGACTTAAAGCAACCAAGGTTTCAAATGGGCAATAGTATCAACAATATCCAAATTTCAAAAGAAGAGCAACAATTCAGGCATTGTGATTCATACTTCAGCACTTCTTCTATTCAAATACTCAACATAGACAGTGAAATGTCATCAACTTAACAACATCAGTCAAATTTTCTTTGAGCCAGAATCAGAGAGTCTGAATAACCAGCATGAAACAATTTTTTTCTGAAAATGAACAGCAACAAGAGCAGTATGCACTTTTGAAAGCTTTGATGCTAATGGTTATATTCAGCAGGAAACAAACATTGGGTATCAGTTTTCAATTCAGTGAACCTTTTAGAAAAATCAGTACATTCAAAGTTCTTCAATCAGAAAACTGAATTAAGGATCTTGAACAGTACTGTGCACCAAGAACAATGAGGAATCTTCTGGCTTCCCCATGAGCAAAAAGGTGTCTGTTCGGTTGAAGGCAGTACCCTGAGCTCAGCTACTATGATGCACTGTACTAACAAATTCTGATGGTAACCGCATAAAGCAGAAAAGATTCTCCTAAGTGCAGGACTTGATAAAACAAGCACAAAATTTGGTAGATAAACACTAGATGCAATGATTAGGATTCAAGATAAAGCCTCTGCACTTGCTGAAATGAATCCAAAACTAATAAATGCCTCAAAAGCAACCAGTTGGAGACTTAGGAGCAGTACAAGTGCAGATGAAGCTTCTGCAGAACCATGTCGAAACACACAAAGGCTAGAAGTTGGTGATACATAGAGCAAATCATGCATATCAAGACACAAAACTTAATTTTCAGTAAGAGAATAAAAGAACACCTCATTGCTTGACAACCGGAATCACTATATCTTGTGATTTCTTCATGCAGCAGGGAAAGATGTTCAGATGGCAAGATAAAATCAACAAGTAGGAGTATGGATGATTCTCGGAAAGCAAAGAGAAAACAGTCACACTTTGTTGTAGTTTGGAAGGCAAACATAACAAACCAACTGCAGAAATTTCTTTCAGAAGGCAAACCTAAATTATGGTGCACAGTGTTTACCAAGAGACAAAAACAACAGGAACACTTAGCACTGTTTCTCGGAAAGAAAAGAACCAAAAGAGGCGACGCACTGTTGTTAATCTAGTGGCAAAAGCAATAGGACGTCGGTGCACTGCTTCTCGGAAGACAGAAGTGAAAACGACGGCGCACAGATTTCTCGGAAAGCAGAAAAGAAAGCAACGGCGCTGGGTTGTTTCTCAGTTGACAAAAACAACAGTGATCCAGTGCACTGCTCTTCGTAAGAAATAATCAACAGGAAGGCAAATCCAAATTGGAGAAAGGAACTTGCAAGAATTCATACTATCAAAATGAATAGAAATTTTAGAGAAGATGACAGCATAGCTGAAAGAAAAATTTATGGTTCTAATTAAAATGGGCAACCCTAACCCTTAGAAATGGGGTCCTTTATATAATCTCACCTACTAAAGTAATCCCCAAAATGCCATTAGGGTTAAAGTTGATAGTATTTACCTAAATTCCATGGTTTATTTTCAGAATTATAAATTCTGAAAAATACTCTAATGTTTACTCTAATTTATTACAACATTGACCATATTCTTTTAATATATTTTCAGAATTTGATAATTCCGAAAGATACTAAAATATTATGCTTAATCTAAATTACTTAAACAAAAATAAACTCCTATTTATTGGAATTTTAAAAAAATATGATGCGACGGTTTTCAGCAAAAACCGACAAAGCCTCCTTGATTGCCGACATGTGACGCCAATCCGCGAACTCGACCGCCAGCAAGTCTCTCCCACTCTCGATCCCCTCGAGCCGCCTGATCACTTGCACTGGCCTCCCTTTCGTTGACTTGACCGTCACGCTATCTCAACCATCCATCTGTCCATGTCTTGCTCTATCTCCTCGTGCACTCCTGAGATCATTTTCCAACTTCACCAGGCATCCTTGATCCTCTGGCATCAAGCTCCCCGCTTAACCCTTGATCACCCGCCATTGAAAATTGGTTAGCATCTTCACCCTGCACACATGAGACTAGCCAAAGCACGAAATGTGATGCACACCGATCCCCTAGGCATCCATTCCCCATATCCACACATCGATCCCATCGATGCAAACAAGCCATCACTCACTCATCTCACCAGATCGCTCAACCTTGTCAATCACTCATCATTCAGACAAAAACCACAGTGCGACCTCACTTAGTTTCACAATCTCCCCCTTGATGAGTGCATTGACAACCCCAAACAAAAACATGATGAAAGTTTCAAGTTAAGCGCACAAGTGACCATAAAAAATCAGAAAAGAGCAAAAACATGTCACTTGATAAAAGATCTCCTGCTTTGGCAAAAACTCATGCATAGAAAAGCATCTTTGATGGCCAAAGCATCAATGCATCATGAAAGTCAATACTCCCCTTAACAAAGCAATCATCTCATCATGTAAATCATTTCTCCCCCTTTGGCAATGCAAGCATCAAGATGATAAAAAGATGCAAAGAGGGGTGTGAGGGTAGAGTATAGATGCAAACTTCTAAAACATGAGTAATTCCAATTACAGTACAAACAAGCATTTGCCTTGAATATTGTCTAAAACTACTATATGAAACACTCAGATGAATACAATCTAAACAAAAGCATGAGCAAGCATTTTCACATTTTAGCAAATAAAAGAATCACCACTCAGACTAGTATACTAGACATGGCAAGGCATGATATGCAAAAGTTAATCAAATACTAACCAGATAAGCATATCCCACTACAAGGAGCTTCAGCAAACTTGATATGTAATTGATTCAAGCTTTTTTATTTTTTTATTTTCCCTTTTAGTGCCAGAGGTTATTTGCATGTCAATCTTATGCTAACTGACCAAGCTAACCCTAGGTTTGAAACCATCAGAAGCTTAAAGCAAAAGTATCGGCATACACTTCAATGTCCCAGTTCATACCAAAGTGTCATGGTAAGCAGTCCAGAACAAAGTAGTGCGACAAAGCAAACCCACCTGGATCTTTTCAATTTCAGCATAAAACAACATGAATATTAATCATTTTCATTAATTTTTCATTTTCAATTTTTTAATTTTCAGCGTAACATTTTTGATAAGATCAAGGTGCGTATTAGCATCCAAGTGTAAAAGGACATAGCTACCAGGTAAGTAAAAGATAGCTAAAGAACTTAACCTATTCATGCTAGTTTCTAGACTAAGGAGTGATTATTTTCAAATTTTCACAAATAAAAAGCTATGCTCATGACAGATATTTGATGTATTCAAGCCAAGTGTAATCAACAGTATTAAACACAATACTTCAAAGGCATAACAAAGCATGTACTTGTAAAACAAATTAATCATATAATATAAGCTTAATGCAGTGCTACACAACTCCCCCTCAAAACATGCTAGAAGATCTCGAATGCTCAGTGTTGGGGTGAGTGAAAACTGTTTAGGAATCCAGCATTGTAAAACTCAATAACTAGGTAAAGCAATAGACTGATCATGCATAGGGTATGAGTCATGATAAAAAGTGTGTGGTCTACCCCCAAAGCACGAGCCTTGAAAATGACGAGGTCTCCTAAACTGTCGAGAATCAAAGCCTCTCACACGTGGTCTAGCACCATATGAAGCATGGTGTACACCACGACGGGTAAAATCTCTCATGGGTCCATGGAGAGCCTCAAATCAGGATAAGAGTGAAAAACAGACTCATGCATACCAAAAGAAGGATAATGCATGTCCTGAAAGCTCATCGCAAAAGAACACTGTTCATCCTTGATACGACGAAAGCAAAACCTAACCAAATGAACCACCCGATGACAATAGGAGCAGTGATACACTCTCTTGGGTGTGTGAGCATGGGTCTCAGGTGCAAATCTCACAGTTTTCTTGGGTTTTTGCTGAGAAGTTCCTTTGGTGAACGAAGGACTTTCTTAATAGGTTGAGTAGGATTCTTGGCTTTTTGTGTGGTGTCTAATTGGGCTCTTTCTTTCTCAAGGGTAGTGGTTTGAGTGAACACAGTTTCGCTCGGCGTGTTTGGAGTGGTTCTCTCATAGCCCAATCCTAGAGCTAACCCTGCCCTATCAGCACACAATTTTGTTTTTGCCAAAAGAAAATCCATCCTACCCTTCCCTTTAGTGCATTTTTCAACTACGAAGAAAATATAATTATTTTGACATTTTAATTTTTCAACTTGCTCTCTAGCAAAGCTGAGTTGGTCCTTAAGGGTGATGCAGGTGGGACACGCCAGCTGCACATCTTTAGAACACTCAGCACTCTCCAATTTAGCCTTAAGTTCATCAACATGCCTATCTCTCAAATTAATGCTTTCAACAAGTAAAGGACAATTCATGCATTTGTTTATGACAGGAGGACTAGACTCCACCTCCCAAAGCTGCTGAGCAAATTCATTCATAACAATAAGATAGGACTCATATTCAGCATCATCAGACTTAGATTTTAAGATTGCAAGTTCAGTGGATAAAGATTCATGTCTGAGTTTTAGTTCTTTTCGTTCTTTAACAGCAAGTTTAAGTAATCTATCCCGAGAACAGACAGCATCATGTAATTCATCAATCTGAACAAGAAGCTGATCATGGGATAGATATACCTCAGATGTGTCAAGCTCATTGCTGCTGTGGATGTTGTCAGCCATGAAGCAAAGGCATGTGAAGTCCATTCTCTTTTCTCCTTCTTTTCTTCTTTCTTGGATGGCTATTCTTCATCGGAGCTTGGCTCCTCACTTGATGTAGTGTCGATGTCGCTGAGGGCGGCCACAAATGCTCTGGCTACTCTCTTAGCCACTTTGTCGCGCTTCCCCTTAAAGAAGGGTTTTTTGTTCCACTTCTGGTACTTGTGCTTATTTTCATTTTTCATTTTTAGTTTAGGGCAATTCGCTTTTATGTGAGAAGGATCTCCACACTCAAAACAACCCCGAGACCCTCCTTTCCTCTCATTTCGTCTATCATTATACAAGCATGTGAACTTCTTGACAATGAGAGCTAGCACATCATCGTCTAAAGTGTCCACCTGTTCTTTTGTGATAGAGACCGGGAAGACAAGTCAAAACCACCAGAATAAGCACAAACTCTAGAACCACCAAAAAGACTCCCTCCAGATGAAGTACCACTGCCAGGACCGGAAACTAAAATAATAGAATGCAACAAAGAGTTTCCAAATCCTGGACGAGGTGCCTTGGCAATCTTAGTGGACTTAAGCTTACTGAAGAGTTCGTCGCAAGACAAAGTGTCAAAGCTCGCCGACTCTTCAATACTAGAGATCTTCACCTCCCATATGCTACGATTAGGAGCATAGAGAAGTTTGATCAATCTATCATGGTCTGAATAAGCTAAAGTCCTAGTGGAACACAAATTGCTCACAATCCCATCAAATCGAGCAAACATGGCATCTACAGATTCGCTGGGGCCTTGCACACACATTTGATATTCTTGATTATATGTGCTTTGCCTCTTAGCCTTAATCTGGGAAGTGCCCTCATGAAAAGTTTTCAAAGTAGACCAAATCTCACAGATAGTTCGAAGGTGCTGGACCCTGTCGAACTCATTGTGACTCAAACTGATAAACAATATGTTTCTTGCTTTGTATTACAATCATACTATAACTTCTCAGTCTTTGAGGTTCAAGTTTCAGGGATCACATATTGCGAATCAACAATGTCCCATATAGCACTTCCTTGGCTTAGTAGATGAGCCTCCATGTGCACCTTCCAATAAGCAAAGTCTCGACCATCAAACACCGAAATCTTCGTGTTCTTGTCCATGTCGCCACAAGGATCACAAACCGGTTAAGGTCAACTTGTGATCTAATCGGCTCTGTTACCAATTATGGGATCGGATTGGGTGACTAGAGAGGGGGTGAATAGGCGCCTCGACAAATTCTTGCAAATATTGATGGCTTGTCCAAAACACCGCAACAAACCTCAAACCTCACAAAATCAAAATTTGTGACTTACTGATTAAAACCAGAACAAAATTCAGCCTCGAACAAAATTTTGTTTACATCGAAGAATGGATGGTCGATCTACCATGTCGGAAACTGAAACTCCAAAATTCATGGTATATATCGGCAACTCACTGGTCGACAAAGAGGTATCAACAGTTGAAGCACGGACAATGTTCACAAAGACATAATAACCTTTTCAGCAGATGAATTTGTCAATTTGAATTATTGTCTCAACCAAAAGTTACTATAGCTGGTCTTGATAATAGGATTACACACAAATATCAGCCTTCATGAATGGCTCTGAATAAAACTGAAACTGAAGTTTACAAAGTAATTGAACCAATCAATTTTAACTCAACTTTCTCTGTATCAAATCAGGTACATCACACTTTCATCAAAACATTCACAAGCTGAGCACATCTGTATTTCCTTAGAGCTTTCAACAAAAAACAGTAACAGCAAACTTTGATTCAAACACTAGAAAACTTTATTCAGTTCTAGGAACAGAATTCATTCAAGATAACCTTGTACTCCAACTAATATCTAAAGTTGCAATAGCAGTACTCATGAAAAGATGTTGTCCTGAATTTTTTGATAACTAAATAAACAAATAACCAGACTTAAAGCAACCAAGGTTTCAGATGGGCAATAGTATCAACAGTATCCAAATTTCATAAGAAGAGCAACAATTCAGACATTGTGATTCATACTTCAGCACTTCTTCTGTTCAAATACTCAACATAGACAGTGAAATGTCATCAACTTACCACATCAGTCAAACTTTCTTTGAGCCGGAATCAGAGAGTCTGAATAAAAAAATTTCTAAAAATGAACAGCAACAAGAGCAGTATGCACTTTTGAAAGCTTTGATGCTAATGGTTATATTCAGCAGCAAACAAACATTGGGTATAAGTTTTCAATTCAGTGAACCTTTTAGAAAAATCAGTACATTCAAAGTTCAATCAGAAAACTGAATTAAGGATTTTGAACAGTATCGTGCACCAAGGACAATGAGGAAACTTCTGTCTGGGACATGGTCCCCATGAGCAAAATGGTGTCTATTCGGTTGAAGGCAGTACCCTGAGCTCAGCTGCTATGATGCACTGTACTAACAAATTCTGATGGTAACCACATAAAGCAGAACAAATTCTCCTGAGTGCAGGACTTGATAAAACAAGCACAAATTTTGGTAGATAAACACAAGATGCAATGATTAGGATTCAAGATAAAGCCTCTACACTTGCTGAAATGAATCCAAAACTGATAAATGCCTCAAAAGCAACCAGTTGGAGATTTAGGAGCAGTACTAGTGCAGATGAAGCTTCTGCAGAACCATAAAAAAACACACAAAAGGCTAGAAGCTGGTGATACATAGAGAAATCATGCATATCAAGACACTAAACTTAATTTTCAGTAAGAGAATAAAAGAACATCTCATTGCTTGACTACCTGAATCACTATATCTTGTGATTTCTTCATGCAGCAGAGAAAGATGTTCAGATGGCAAGATAAAATCAACAAGTAGGAGTAGGAATGATTCTCGGAAAGCAAAGAGAAAACAGTCACACTTTGTTGTAGTTTGGAAGGCAAACATAACAAACCAACTGCAGAAATTTCTTTCAGAAGGCAAACCTAAATTATGGTGCACAGTGTTTACCAAGAGACAAAAACAACAGGAACACTTAGCACTGTTTCTCGGAAAGAAAAGAACCAAAAGAGGCGACGCACTGTTGTTAATCCGGTGGCAAAATAAATAGGATGTTGGTGCACTGCTTCTCGGAAGACAGAAGTGAAAACGACGATGCACAGATTTCTCGAAAAGCAGAAAAGAAAGCAGCGGCACTGGGTTCTTTCTCAGTTGACAAAAATAACAGTGATCCAGTGCACTGCTCTTCGTAAGAAATAATCAACAGGAAGGCAAATCCAAATTGGAGAAAGGAACTTGCAAGAATTCATACCATCAAAATGAACAGAAATTTTAGAGAAGATGACAGCATAGTTGAAAGAAAAATTTATGGTTCTAATTAAAGTGGGCAACCCTAACCCTTAGGCATGGGGTCCTTTATATAGACTCACCTACTAAAGTAATACCCAAAATGCCATTAGGGTTAAAGTTGATAGTATTTACCTAAATGCCATGGTGTATTTTTAGAATTACAAATTCTGAAAAATACACTAATGTTTACTCTAATTTATTACGACATTTACCCTATTCTTTTAATATATTTTCAGAATTTGACAATTCCGAAAAATACTAAAAGATTACACTTAATCTAAATTACTTAAATGAAAATAAACTCCTAATTATTGGAATTTAAAAAAAATATGATGTGACGGTTTTCAGCAAAAACCGACAAAGTCTCCTTGATCGTCGACATATGACGCCAATCCGCGAACTCGACCGTCAGCAAGTATCTCCCGCTCTCGATCCCCTCGAGCCGCCTGATCACTTGCATTGGCCTCCCTTTCGCTGACTTGACCATCACGTTGTCTCGACTATCCGTTCGTCCATATCTTGCTCTATATACTAATGCACTCCTGAGATCATCTTCCAACTTCACCCGACATCCTTGTTCCTCTAGCATCGAGCTCCCCGCTTGACCCTTGATCACCCGCCGTTGACAGTTGGTTAGCATCTCCATCCTTCACACATGAGACAAGCCAAAACACGAACCGTGATGCACACCGATCCCCTCGACATCCATTCCCCATATCCACACAAAGATCCCATCGATGCAAACAAGCCATCACTCACTCATCTCACCAGATCGCTCAACCTTGTCAATCACTCATCATTCAGACAGAACCCATAGTGTGACCTCACTTGGTTTCACACTTCCACTTCTTTGATCGTGAGAACGATTATCGAAGGGGGCCTACGGAGGACTCGGAGCCCTTGGCTCCATCCTGACTTCTTGGGGGAGGGTTTTTGAGAAACCAAGGGTTGGTTTCGGAGTCTGTGACGAGTGATTGACAGGTTTTTACCCTCTTATTCGAAGGGGTCCCTCCGAAGGGGTTCGGAGGTTGGTTCTCCGAAGGTGTTCGGAGGCTGTTTCACCGAAGGGCTCGGTGGGTTTGGTTGCTGTAGTTGTTGCAGCAGAGTGTGCCTGTCGGAGGGGTCCTACGGAACACGATGATTGGCTGTACCAAAGGTCTCGGTACTTTGGGCGGTACACCGGAGGGTGTACCGAAGGGTGTTAACCCGGAGAGGTCTCCGGGGTACTGGATACACTTGTCTGCTTGTCTGTGGTGCGCAGGGGACTTCGGAGGTGACAGACGGTTCATAGCAGGTGAACCTGGGTCAAGCAGGAGGCTTGATGCCAGTGGAGCGGGGAGCTCCGTCACGGAGGCTGCGAAAGGGTCAAGGTCGGACCTCGGGTCGAGGTGCACCAGGAGAAGGCAGTAAGTGCGGAGCGTGGCTCCGGGTGAAGGTACCCCGAGGCAAAGTTCTCGGAGGCGAGGCACTTCGAAGGGTACTCCGGAAGGAGTGACTTCGGAGTATGGTGAATCAAGTCCTCAGCAGAGGCAAGGATTCGAAGTGTGCTCCGGAGGGAGACACTCGAAGGTTACCCGACGAAGGTCTCAAAAGTCGAGGTGCATCGAAGGCATGGTCCGGGTGAGGCTCGTCGAGGAGTGTGCTCGGGGAGAGACACTGCGATGAAGTGCTCATGGAATGCTTCATGCGGAGGCCTTGGACGAAGGAGGGACTTCG
This sequence comes from Zizania palustris, assembly GCA_019279435.1. Taxonomy (NCBI): domain Eukaryota; kingdom Viridiplantae; phylum Streptophyta; class Magnoliopsida; order Poales; family Poaceae; genus Zizania; species Zizania palustris. The sequence continues at coordinate 12,150 of JAAALK010001226.1, read as the reverse complement.
AAGGGTGGAACTCCGAAGGTGGGGCTTCGGAGTGAAGAAGGCTTCGGAGCAAGGCTGGCTCCGGAGCAAGGATGACTTGTGGTACTTCGGCCATGCATGGCTTCGGTACACGGACTGATGGAGTTCGAGCTGGGAGAAGCTGTGAAGCCGTGGTGGTCCACTCCGAAGGTGTTGGTGCGAAGGCCCAAGGGCTTTGACGGCTTCGGCTCAAAACCGTCACTGTATTGGAGGCTAACTTCGGTGAAGCGAAGGCCGTCAGGCTCAAGGATTCTCACCGAAGCTACCGCACTCCTCGCGTGCGAAGGGGGGCTTTAGAAAAGTCAAAGACTGTAAAGGCTGATAATGTCTGCTCTGCAAAAAGCTGACGATGTCCCCTCTGCAAAGCTGACAGAGAAGCCTCCAGAATAAAGTTGACTACCTTTTGTACCCTGTTCTGTAGAGACAAAACCAATGTAAACCCTAGGGGTAAAGTAGTCAATTCACTTGGGTGAATAGTGGCTATAAATATGGGGGCTGGGTAGGTAACATTTAACACTTTGAGCATTCACTGTTGAGCTCCTGTACTAGCCACCACACATTGTATTCATCCAGTGAGTTCATTTATTGTGTTCCTTGTTCAAGCAGCGAAGCCCTGCTTCTGTGTTGAGTTTTTGCTTGAGCTTGTTTGCATACCTCGCTACATACTTCGATTTCTAGTGTCGAGTAGTAGTGCACCGAAGCCTGTCTAGGCGAAGTGTGTTTTGTGCGAAGTGTGCTTTTCAGTGTGCGTTTGCTCTGTGTAACTGGAGGCTAGACCTCGCTGTTTACTAGCGAAGCCCTGATCGAAGCCCGGTTCTTTTCCCGTGTCGAAACCCCTAGCGAAGTCTGTAAGTGTGCGTTTAGACCTTCGTAGTACAAAGCCCAGCACCAGTTGCTGTCGCTAAGTATTTGGTCGAAGTCCTCAGAGGATAGTCCACTCCTGCGAAGAGTGAAGTGCGAAGCCTGCTCGAAGCACCCTGTGTGCGAAGCTTGCGCTGACTTAGCAGAGTTGATTTTTCGGGGTTGTGGGTGGAGCGAAGTCTTCTTGGCTTCGAACTTTTGCTCCTTGCGAAGCCTGTGTTCGGAGCCGTCAAATACCTCCGAACCAGAACTTCGAAGGTTGTGTTTGAAGCCTGTTCTGCAGTAGACCGAATTAAAACAGAAGGCTATTTTTAGCCTGAAATTTTAAAAGCTCCTATTCACCCCCCTCTGGTCGCCGTTTCCGGTCCAACAATTGGTATCAGAGCGGGTTAAGATCACCAGTTGACCTTAACCGGTTTTGTGATCTGTTGGCGACATGGACAGAGTTAGTAAAATTCCTCTGTTCGATGGGACTGATTTTGCATACTGGAAGGTGCGCATGGAGGCTTACTTGCTAAGCCAAGGAAAAGCAATTTGGGAGATTGTGGACTCACAATACTCCATCCCTGATACTCGCACCTCTCAAACAGAGAAGGATCAGTATAATGCCAACTCCAAGACAAGAAATATACTGTTCATTGGTTTGAGTAGAAGTGAGTTTGATAGGGTGCAACACCTTAGGACTGCTAGGGAAATTTGGACCACTCTCACTATTTTTCATGAGGGCTCTACACAGATTAAGGCCAGACGCCAAAGCACATACAATCAATAGTATCAGCTGTTTGTGCAGGCACCTGGTGAATCTATATATGCCATGTTTTCTCGCTTTGATGCGATAGTGAGTAACTTGCAGTCCAACGGGACGCTTGCTTACAATGATCATAATAGGGCTATCAAGCTTCTCTATGCTCTTGATCGTAGCATATGGGAAGTGAAGATATCCAGCATTGAGGAGTCCGCAGGCTATGAAACATTGACCTGTGATGAGCTCTTCAGCAAGCTGAAGTCCACAGAGATTGCCAAGGCATCTCTTGCGGTGCACAGAAGCTCTTTGCCACAGCCATTGGCATTGGTTTCTAGCACTAGCCATGGCACCACTGCAGAACCAAGCACATCTGGTACTTGTGTTCTTGCAGATGGTTTTGCTTTGTCCTCCCTGGTCTCCGTCACTAAGGAGCAGGTGGACAATCTGGATGATGATGAGCTTGCTCTCATTGCCAGAAGGTTCACCCGTTTTCATCATGAGAGACGGGATCAGAGGAGAAGTGGTTTTAGTGGTTGTTTTTAGTGTGGCGACACTTCTCACATCAAGGCTAATTGCCCTAAGCTCAAGAAGAGAGATAAGAGTGAGCGCCCTAAATACCACAAAAAGGAGAGGAAGCCTTTTGTGAAGGGCAAGCGCGGCAAGGTGGCTAAGAGAGTAGCCAAGGCTGCTTCCAAAGCATTTGTTGCTGCTCTCAGCGACATCGACACTTCCTCAACTGAGGAGTCGAGCTCTGAGGAGGAGGAGTCCCCAAGGAAGGAGGACAAGAAGGACAAGAAGGGACGAGACTTCACCGGCCTTTGCTTCATGGCCGACAGTGATCACAGCGGCGATGAGCTTGACTCATCTGAGGTACCACTATCCTCTGACCAGCTTTTAATTAAAATAGATGAACTGAATGAAGTAGTTCTTGGTCAGGATAGATTACTTGTGCAAGCCGCTAGAGAAAGAAAATACCTTAGACTTAGGCTAGAATCTGTTTCTACTGATTATGCCATGCTTTAGTCTAGAGTAAATGATGCTGAATGTGAATCTTGTATTGTTGTCATGGGTGAGCTTGCTCAGTTGCATTCTGTTCATGCTCAAACTCTTTCTGAGCTTGAGACTGCACAGAAGCAGCTTTTGATGGTGGATTCTAATCTTGATAAAACTGAATGTATGAACTGCCTTTTATTACGTGAGAGCATTGATTTACGTGATAAGCATGTTCATGATTTAGAGGCTAGATTGGAGAGGGCCGGTAGTTCTAAGGATGTGCAACCTGTTTGTGACACGTGCATTACCCTTAAGGACCAGCTAGGCACTGTTAGAGAGTGAGCTGAAAACCTAATGACTGAAAATGAATACCTTCTTTCCGTGGTTAATAAATGCACCGAGGGAAAGGGTAGGATGGATTTGCTCTTGGCAAAGACCAAGATGTGTGCTGACAGAGCAGGGTTAGCTCTAGGTTTGGGTTTTGAGAGGATTCCTTCAAATAATGGAAACAAAACTGTTTTTACCTCTCCCACTACCCTAGAGAAAGAGAGAGCTCTGTTAGACACTCCATCAGCCAAAAAGCCTACCCGAGCTCAAAAGAAAACCACTCCTCCTGCCAAGAAAATCCCTCCCAAGAAAACCACTCAGCAGAAGCCCAAGGAGCCTGTGAGAGTTGCTCCTAAGACCCATGAGAGTGCCCCTAGGAGAGTCTCTCATTGTTCCTACTGTCAGCGGGCGGGTCATTTGGTTGGGTTCTGTTTTCGTCCCATTAAGGATGAGCGACGCTCTCAGGCGATGAGTTACCAGGACATGCATTACCCATCTTTAGGTATGCATGAGTCTGAGTTTTACTATCGTCCTGCTTTTGAGGCTCCTCGTGCTTCTCGGAGAGGTTTTGCTCCTCGAGGTGTTCACCATATTCCATATGGTGGTAGACCCCGGGCGAGTAGCTTTGTACCTCGTCAGAGTAGGAGACCTCGTCATGTTGTTCGATCACAGCATGTAGGTAGACCTCGCACTTTGCATCATTCTGATTATCATGTGCGTAGACAGTCTACTTTTACTGTGCCTAATACTCGTGTCACTCAGTGCTGGATGCCTCGTCATATTTTCACTCACCCCAGCACTGAGCGATCGAGATATTCTTATCATGTGTAGGCGACAGACCGAGGCTTGGAGGGCACGTGGATCATGGACTCCGGTTGTTCGCGCCATATGACCGGAGATGCAGCATGGTTCTCCAGCCTCACCACAACCAAGCAAAGGGAACATATCACCTTCGGCAACAATCGAAGGAGTAGAGTGAAAGGTAAAGGTGTGGTAAGAATTAACTCGAATTTCACTCTCAAAGATGTTGCTTTGGTTGAAAATCTGGGATACAATTTACTTTTTGTATCTCAGTTGTTGGATGAGGGCTTCGAAGTGCGATTCCATCGCGATACTTCACAAGTACTCAATTCTGATGGCGTTGTTGTTTGTAAGATCTTTAGAGTTGGGAGAGTTTTTTGAGCTGATTTTTCTGAGTCATCTGGTTCTTCTCATTGTCTTGTTGCGCATTCTACTTCTGAGCTTTGGAAGTGGCATAGGAGACTAGGGCATATGAGCTTTGAGTTGCTCGCTCGTCTGAGTGCCCTAGGTCTGATCCGAGGATTGCCCAAGCTCAAGTTTGAGAAGAATTTAGTTTGCGCTCCTTGTCGACATGGAAAAATGATCGCCGCTTCGCATTCGCCAGTCACCACAGTGATGACTGAATAACCCGGAGAACTTCTCCACATGGACACTGTAGGTCCTTCTCGGGTTAGTTCTTTAGGCAGCAAGTGGTATGTGTTAGTTATTGTCGACGATTTCTCTCGCTACTCTTGGGTCTTCTTTCTTGCTAGCAAGGATGAAGTGTTTTCACACTTTCGGAGCTTGGATTTGAGACTTTTCACTGAACTCACTGGTGCATTAAAATTCATTCGAAGTGATAATGGCACCGAGTTCAAAAACAGTCTCTTTGTTGACTTTTGCATGGAGCATGGCATAGAACATCAATTCTCTGCTCCGCGGGTTCCTCAACAGAACGGTGTTGTTGAGAGAAAGAACCGCACTTTGGTTGAGATGGCTAGGACGATGCTCGATGAGCATAGGACTCCTAGAAAATTCTGGGCTGAGGCCATGAACATTGCATGTTACATCTCAAACCGAATCTTCTTGCGCTCAATTTTGAATTTGACATCTTATGAGCTACGTTTTGGGAGACAGCCCAAGGTTACTCATCTTCGAGTTTTTGGCTGTCGTTGCTTTATCCTAAAACATGGTAATTTGGATAAATTTGAGTCGCGTTCTTCTGACGGGATCTTTTTGGGTTACACTACTCATGGTCATTCTTATCATGTTTATAATTTGGAGACTAACACTGTCATCGAGTCATGTGATGTGACTTTTGATGAATCAACCCCCTTTGTTAGTTCTGCTTTTGAATAGGCAAATGAACACGACATGGAACAGACCATCTTCGAAGAAGAAGATCCCGGAGATTTCGAGGATGAACCCCTACTACCCTCGACATCAACCTCCGAAGTTGACCCCGCTTCGGCCACTTCGGCACAAGGTCCCGAAGCAACTACCTTGACATCGGTCATCTTGGACCACTCCAACGCACAAGTTGAGGGGGAGACTGCATCCCGCCGCGAGGCTCCACACCATGTTCAAAGGATGCATCCTCTCGAGCAGATCATTGGTGAGCTTGATCAAAGGGTAACACGTTCTCATGCTCATTTCATTGATTCCGCTTTTGTTGCTTCTTTCGAGCCTTTAGATGTTAGTCATGCACTTTCTGATTCTAGTTGGATCAATGCCATGCATGAAGAACTTGAAAATTTTGAGAGAAGCCAAGTCTGGTCATTAGTTGATCCTCCACCAAATGTTCATTTCATTGGAACAAAATGGATTTTCAAAAACAAACAAGGGGAGGATGGGACTATAATTAGAAACAAGGCTAGACTTGTGGCTCAGGGTTATTCTCAACTAGAAGGGATTGATTTTAATAAAACTTTTGCACCTGTTGCTCGTCTTGAGGCCATTAGGATTTTGCTTGCCTTTGCGACATCCCGGGGATTCAAACTCTATCAAATGGATGTCAAAAGTGCCTTCCTTAATGGCTTCATAGGCGAAGATGTTTATGTAAAACAACCCCCTGGTTTTGAAAACCCCAAATACCCACATAAAGTCCTTAAACTTCATAAGGCTCTTTATGGACTCAAGCAGGCCCCTCGGGCATGGTATGACAGACTTAAGTCTTTTCTGCTTGAGCAGGGGTATTTGATGAGATCTATTGATAAAACCCTGTTCACTCTCAAGCATGGCAAAGATTTCCTTCTAGTGCAGATTTATGTGGATGATATCATCTTTGGTGGCTCTTCTCATGCTTTGGTTGCCGAGTTTGCAGATGCCATGAGCAGGGAATTCGAGATGTCCATGATGGGCGAGCTTACATTTTTCCTTGGTTTGCAAATCAAGCAAAGCAAGCAAGGTACTTTCGTCCACCAGACGAAGTACACCAAGGACCTGCTCAAGAAATTCGACATGGCCGATGCAAAGCCTCTCGCCACTCCAATGGCTACATCTATAGCATTGGATCCTGACGAAGATGGAGAAGCCGTAGATCAGAAGGAGTTCCGAAGCATGATCGGCTCCCTCCTCTACTTGACTGCTACGAGGTCGGACATACACTTCGCAGTGTGTCTGTGCGCTCGTTTTCAGGCTTCACCACGAGCTTCGCACCGCCAAGCGGTAAAACGCATTCTAAGGTATCTCAAACATACCCTTGAGTTCGACATATGGTATTCAGCGTCTTCCTCTTTGTGTCTTCGAGGTTATTCCGATTCGGATTTTGCTGGGTGTAGGATTGATTGGAAGAGTACCTCTGGTACTTGTCATTTTCTGGGTACATCGTTGGTTTGCTGGTCTTTCCGCAAACAGTCTAGTGTTGCACAATCGACGGCTGAGGCCGAATATGTTGCTGCAGCTAGCTGTTGCTCTTAGATTCTGTGGATGGTTTCCACTTTGCGGGATTTCGGGTTAGATTATAAGAGTGTTCCACTTTTCTGTGATAACACTAGTGCTATTTGTATTGCAAACAACCCGGTTCAGCACTCCAGAACCAAACACATTGATGTGCGATATCATTTTCTCAGAGATCACAATGAGAAGGGTGATATTGAACTTCAATATGTTGATACCCAACACCAGCTAGCCGATATTTTCACAAAACCCCTCGATGCTTCTCATTTTGCCTACTTGCGTGGGGAACTGGGTATTTGTCACCCTTACGGCATTTTGTGAGGGGGAGCAGGCTTTAATTGTCTTGCATGTGCTCATCATGTGTGAAATTGCATTTACATCTTTTGCACTTATATGCCTGTTATTAATTCATGAATCATGTCAGCTCAGTTCTATTTAATATATCTAAAACACAATGTGCATGATGTTTCTTTCTAAAATCAAATCATGCTCACTATGTAGTCTTGGATCTAGCATGTTTAGGCAGGACTGCTTTAGCTATCCTTTATCTGCTTGATAGCAAGATTTCCTTTCTTTGGATGCTAAACATTGCAACTTGAAAAATTGTTTTACATACTCATGGATATGCATAAAGTGCTAAACAATTTGTTCACTTAATCAAATTTCCAAAAATCCATGATTTGTATGCTTCAAAGCAAAAAGGATCCAGGTGGGTTTGTTTGTCGCACTACTCTATTCTAGACTGCATACCATTGCACATTGGTCTGAACTAGAATAGTGTAGTGTATGCCAAAATCATTGCTTTAAGCTTCTGATGGCTTTCATGCCTAGGCTTGGCCTGATTGGAAAGCATAAGGTCGATAAACAAATAACCCCTAGCATTATGAAAAAGAAAAAATTCATTAATTATCAAGTTTGCTTTTCACTGCTCCACTTGAACTGGACTTGTCTGTCTAGAGTAGAAATTGACTAGCTTTGTGCAGCCCCTGCTTTTACTTGTCTAGTTACCTTGATTAAGTGGTGATGCTTTTATTTCAAAATGATAAAATTACATGTTGTCATCATGTTTTTAGAGAATGTTAAATTGAGCTGAGCACATGAAAAATTGGTATTAAAGTTGGCATATTTTTGCTCTATATGTCTTTGCAATTCTGCTCATTTCGAAGCGTTGCATCTTTTGAATGCTCCTTGATGCTTGCATTGCCAAAGGGGGGGAAATTTTTTAGTTCTCTGCAGCAAGGGTGTAAAATAACTCAGGGGGAGTTTTTATCTTGCAAAGGGGAGTTTTGCCGAATGGGCTTTTACTCTTTTAAAAAGGGGGAGGAAAATTCTTTTGTCAAGTGACATGATTTGGCTCGTTTCTGAGTTTTTTAGGTCACTTGTGTGCTGAAATTCTTCAAATTTTCTTGACCTTGAATTTGGTTGTCAATGCACTCATCAAGGGGGAGATTGAGAAACCAAGGGTTGGTTTCGGAGTCTGTGATGAGTGATTGACAGGTTTTTACCCTCTGATTCGAAGGGGTCCCTCCGAAGGGGTTCGGAGGTTGGTTCTCCGAAGGTGTTCGGAGGCTGTTTCACCGAAGGGCTCGGTGGGTTTGGTTGCTGCAGCTGTTGCAGCGGAGTGTGCCTATCGGAGGGGTCCAACAGTACACGATGATTGGCTGTACCGAAGTTCTCAGTACTTTGGGCGGTACACCGGAGGGTGTACCGAAGGGTGTTAACCCGAAGAGGTCTCCGGGGTACTGGATACACTTGTCTGCTTGTCTGTGGTGCCTAGGGGACTTCGGAGGCGACAGACGGTTCGTAGCAGGTGAACCTAGGTCAAGCGAGAGGCTTGATGCCAGTGGAGTGGGGAGCTCCGTCACGGAGGCTACGAAAGGGTCAAGGTCGGACCTCGGGTCGAGGTGCACCAGGAGAAGGCAGTAAGTGCGGAGTGTGGCTCCGAGTGAAGGTATCCCGAGGCAAAGTCCTCGGAGGCGAGGCACTTCGAAGGGTACTCCGGAAGGAGTGACTTTGGAGTATAGTGGATCAAGTCCTCAGCAGAGGCAAGGGTTCGAAGTGTGCTCCGGAGGGAGACATTCGAAGGTTACTCGACGAAGGTCTCAGAAGTCGAGGTGCATCGAAGGCATGGTCTGGGTGAGGCTCGTCGAGGAGTGTGCTCGGGGAGAGACACTGCGACGAAGTGCTCATGGAATGCTTCATGCAGAGGCCTTGGACGAAGGAGGGACTTCGAAGGGTGGAACTCCGAAGGTGGGGCTTCGGAGTGAAGTAGGCTTCGGAGCAAGGCTGGCTCCGGAGCAAGGATGACTTGTGGTACTTCGGCCATGCATGGCTTCGGTACACGGACTGACGGAGTTCGAGCTGGGAGAAGCTGCGAAGCCGTCGTGGTCCACTCGAAAGGTGTTGGTGCGAAGGCCCAAGGGCTTTGACGGCTTCGGCTCAAAACCGTCACTGTATCGGAGGCTAACTTCGGTGAAGCGAAGGCCGTCAGGCTCAAGGCTTCTCACCGAAGCTACCGCACCCCTCGCGTGCGAAGGGGGGCTTTAGAAAAGTCAAAGACTGTAAAGGCTGACAATGTCTGCTCTGCAAAAAGCTGACGCTGTCCCCTCTGCAAAGCTGACAGAGAAGCCTCCATAATAAAGTTGACTACCTTTTGTACCCCTCTGTTCTGTAGAGACAAAACCAATGTAAACCCTAGGGGTAAAGTAGTCAATTCACTTGGGTGAATAGTGGCTATAAATATGGGGGCTGGGTAGGTAACATTTAACACTTTGAGCATTCACTGTTGAGCTCATGTACTAGCCACCACACGTTATATTCATCCAGTGAGTTCATTTATTGTGTTCCTTGTTCAAGCAGCGAAGCCCTGCTTCTGTGTTGAGTTTTTGCTTGAGCTTGTTTGCATACCTCGCTACATACTTCGATTTCTAGTGTCGAGTAGTAGTGCACCGAAGCCTGTCTAGGCGAAGTGTGTTTTGTGCGAAGTGTGCTTTTCAGTGTGCGTTTGCTCTGTGTAACTGGAGGCTAGACCTCGCTGTTTACTAGCGAAGCCCTGATCGAAGCCCGGTTCTTTTCCCGTGTCGAAACCCCTAGCGAAGTCTGTAAGTGTGCGTTTAGACCTTCGTAGTACGAAGCCCAGCACCAGTTGCTGTCGCTAAGTATTTGGTCGAAGTCCTCAGAGGATAGTCCACTCTTGCGAAGAGTGAAGTGCGAAGCCTGCTCGAAGCACCCTGTGTGCGAAGCTTGCACTGACTTAGCAGAGTTGATTTTTCGGGGTTGTGGGTGGAGCGAAGTCTTCTTGGCTTCGAACTTTTGCTCCTTGCGAAGCCTGTGTTCGGAGCCGTCAAATACCTCCGAACCAAAACTTCTAAGGTTGTGTTCGAAGCCTATTCCGCAGTAGACCGAATTAAAACAGAAGGCTATTTTTAGCCTGAAATTTTAAAAGCTCCCATTCACCCCCCCCCCTCTGGTCGCCGTTGTTGTGGACAAAGCAGTCCTCCGAAGACACCCTTCTTCTGATTTGGCATACTACTCGAAGTATGCCATCAACTGTGCCACTGAAGACACCAGCTTCAGGTGGAGTTTGTCGAGGAGGCCAGGGTTCATTACACCTTCGCGCGCCGCATCCACGACAGATGACGTGGACAACCCCTTGATCTGAGACTTGGTGTGGGCGAAGCGCGTGAAGTATTGCCGATGAGTTTCTCCCGCGTGTTGTTTCACCTGAAAAAGGCTTCCACTAGACATCGGGGCTATGAAGGTCCCCTGAAAGTTATTCACGAATTTTTTCTTCAACTGCTCTCACGACTTAATTGATCCTGGCTTTAGAGACCAAAACCAACGAAGGGCTATTGCCTTCTAACGCAATGGGGAAACACTTTGCCCTTGTATTTTGGACCCCTCTGATAGCTTTTATTGCAAGAGCATAAGAGCGAGAGAATTCCCCGAGATCAGGCCCTCCAGAGTATTTGTGCAGCTTCGAGGCTTGGAACCTGGGATCGAAGCGCACATTTTGCAAGTATGGATGCAGCGGAGATTTGTTGTCGAAGGAGGTGTTCTCGGTGTCTTCTCGGACTTCGGGGGCTTCGGGATAGTAATTGGGATCGTCGTATTGATGCGTCTCCGAAGTGGCAAGGTTGGCCTGAGGACGAAGCCTATCCATGGCCTCCTGCCTCCATCTTTCCACCTTTGCCTGAAGTCGGGCCATCTGAGCGGCCATGTCTTCGGGGAGGTTCTCACTTCCTCCGGAGGGGTCCTCCGGGTCTCGAGAACTGACATAGTCAGTTCGGAGCATTGACGAAGCTGTCCGAGGGGCTCCGATTGCTCAGGGGTTATTGACTACTTTAGGAGTTTGGGGTATATCTGAAGGTCCTGCCCCGGAGGTCCGAGAGGACCTTCAGAGGGGGCCGGTGGCTAGGCTCCGCTTGGGAGGCATGACTTACGAAGCCAAGCAGGGTTCAAAGACCGAGGGCTTCAAACGGAGGTGGAAGGCGAAAAAGGCCTTCAAACTGTACTTGAAGCCCCCAGCTGAAGGGTGTGCAGAATCCTGGGACTCCGAAGCTCCCTCCGCAAACATACTTCAAAATACAGGCAGTGGCAGAGAACTAGCTTTTGGTACTAAATTCTCCATGAACGACGCCAACTGTTGGCGCAACTGATTACGCTAATAGGTTCTATAAGACCAAGAACTAACAAATGAAGTGTTTGTGAATGCGGACTATCTCAAGCCTCCGAATAGGATAATAGCTCGGAATAGTTTGAAGTTTGTATTGAATATCTGAATATTCGATGTCCCTTACAAGGCGAGAAGGGTAGTATTTATAGGTAAAATATCTAAGGAAAAGACCTTTTTACCCCTTAATTACAACCGACATAGTGGATACTATTTCAATATCCCTTATAGGTTTAGTATGGTAAAAAATGCTCGAAGGATGTTGATAAAGCAGATGTCCCATCCTTCTGGTTGTTTTCCACTTCGGAGGGGGAACCTTTTGGAGGGTCTTTTCGGACCAGAGCCTGTACGGACCCTTCGGCTTCGAGCCTTTCAGTTCAGAGGGCATCTTGGGCTCCGAGATTAAAACCCTTGCCTTTATCTTCATTGTATAATGTATTTGCTTGGAATCTTGGAGGATCATGGGGATGAAATATTTTCCCTCAACAGGGACCATGACTCTCACCTCTATATAAAGGGAGGAGGAGGTCTTGGCAATCAAGTTTTTCATAGTTTAGATCATATCTATACCGTAGCCACCAAGAACTCCTCTCCCTTTATTGATCTCAAGAGTTGAGATTGAGATCTCTCCCAGTTCTCACGTGCAGTGCTAGCACGCTGACGTGGGAGCCATCTCATCCCTATATGTGTGGATATCGTGGAGGAGCTGCTCCAATAGTGGCGTTCGTGGGCTTCTTCACGTGAACACCGTCATCTTCGTCGATTGGATCGGTGGGGAACAGGCGGAGCGAGGTGAGGATAAGCAAGGACATGCTTCCCCAACATCTTCTTCGGCTGCACCTAGCGCGTCTCGTGG
>JAAALK010001255.1:0-27533 GCA_019279435.1 Zizania palustris | reverse complement strand
TGGGCTGGGCCGGCCGGGAGAGAGAGAAGGGAGGGAGGGGAGCCCAATACTGTTCTAATACATTTCTGAATAAAAATAATTCCAGAAAATAGATTAAAATATTAGGGCTACTTCCAAGGTTGACAAAAATTTATAAAAATTCCCAAAATTATATTTTGGTCTTAGGATCATATACAAAAGTTTCACCTCCTAATTTGGTCATCTACTCTATGTTGTAGTTCAAAAGGGTATAAAAGGGAATTAAAAGTATTTTCTGAAATAATAATTCCAAGAAATTGAATTTAATAATATATTTATTGTTTGAAAATTTGGGGTGTTACAATAATAACATTATTATTGTAGTAAAAGTAGTGACCTCAAGTTGTTAGATTTTTTGAAGTTATTATATAAGTTGTCATGACATTTTTATAAAGTGTTTAACTTTTATTATATGAATTACTTAATTATCCTACAAGGGCTTTTGCAATATTAATTAATAGATTAAAGTGGGCAAAGTGAACATGCTATTTTTGTTGCATTAAAACAGTGCAATATTATATAAGTTTTCATGATATTTTTGTAAAGTGTTGCATTTTTATTATATGAGTTAATCATTTATCTTAAAGGGCCTTGGAAATGTTTATTTAATAAAATGAAATGGGCAAAATGAATCATTATATTTTTATTGGTTTATAAACAGTGTAATGGAGTCATTATGTCCCCAGAAATTAATATATATATTTTTAAGGGTTTTTCTGGATTATTTAAATGAAATATGATTTTAATCCTAAAGGGGACTTTTCTTTATTATTAATAAGATTATTATGCGCCAAATAAACATATTGTTTTATTGCATGAAAGTGTGGAGATTAAAAAGACAAATTTTCCAGAATTGAAGTGGTCCAATTTGGAGTTAATTTGAGCAAGATATGGATTTTTGAAGTTTAAACTATTTTCTGAATTTTATTTAAACTGAAAAAGGGTTCTGGTCCACGGTCAGCCAGGCTCACGGTGGACTGGGCTACTGTGCGCGTGGACCGGTTGATCCAGAGCCATTGGATCTGGATCTGGGCGGCCAGGCGCGAGGCGGGAGAGGTTAAGTGAAAATGGACGGTGGAGATCATAACGCTCGAAGGGGTACTACTTGGATGCCTGAGATTAACCCGGGGTTTTAAATTAAATCCAACGCTCCAGATCAACAGATACCAATTCAGCTCAGATCGAGGGCCAGGATTAATTTCGTGGCCGGTCTAATCCCAGCCGTCCATCCGCGATCACACGGTGGTGATCTCGTCCGGCACGCACGCGACACGGGGAAGACCGAGGTCTTCATCCCCGGCTCCGGCGGTGCGACGGCGAGTAGCCAACGGCGGTGGCGGGGGTCCATGGCCCTAGGCGACGGCGAAAACGGAAAGGGTAGAGGGAAGGGAGTGTATCTGTACCGTAGGCGGCGGCGGTGATGGACTGGTGGCGGCCGGCGGCGAGGAGAGGCGGTGCGATTCTTCGGGTTGGCGGTGGCGGCGTCGATCTGGCGGCGAGGGGCTATAATGGAGGTGAGGCCGAGGGTGTCCGGGAGACGACGGTTCAGGCGGTGTTGACGGCGAGGGCGGCGGTGACCCGAGGTGCCGGCGATGGGCTACCGGAGCCGAAGCAGGAGAGGTGGCGAAAAAATGGCACGGGGGCTCGGGAAAGAGATGAAGGGGCAAATTGGTGCGTGCCCGAGATGCGGCGGAGGCTAGGCTTTATAGGGGTCACCGGCGGCAAAGTTTGGAAAGTTTAAACGGGGTAACCCGAGGGCTTCCAAAATGGCGCCGGCGAGGTTTCTATTTTCGTGGTTACTCGCCATTCGGGGGGGGGGAACGCGTGGGAACGGATGGAAAGGGACTTCCGGAGGGAGGGGAACTCGATCCCGTGCTCGGTTGGTTGAATCCCGGCGGCAGGCGGCGGATTTGGCAGGGGGGCGCCGGTATGGAAGGGGATCCCCCTTCCATCAGAGAAGATGACTCCGACAGGTGGGGGCCACCTACCAGAGGGCGCGCGCGAAGGAAGGGGCACACGCAAGTGGCCCGGGCGATCAGAGGGGCGAGGGTGGCTGACGGTGGGCCGAAAAGGGCGTGGCGCTCGGGAGAGAGGGATGGGGCGCCGTCTAGTGGGCCAGGCGTGGCAGCGAAAGGGGGTGTGCACGGGCGGCTGCCAGGCGGACCGGGCGGACGCGGGTGTGGAGGAGTGAGAGGGGGAGCGCCGACAGGCGGGTCCCGCCTGTCGGTGGGCGCGGCCGAACTGGGCTGGGCCGAAAGGCCTTAGAGGGGAAAACAGGGTTGTGGTGTTTAAAATAATTCCAGAAATTCAAATATTTGCTTAAGGCTTGTAGCACTATTGCTAAAATCTTGTAAAAATTCTCAAAAATATTTCTTGGCCTCTAGTTTATCCCATAAAATTTTCAAGTCCAAATTATGAATATTTATCTCTGTTTGGCTTTAATAGGGCTCTTTTAGGAGTTTTCTTTAATAATAAATTCAGAATTTCCTTTATTAATATATTTATTTTATTTTATTTTATTTTAATTTTGGGGCTGTTACAGTCGGCCGGCGTGAAACCTTGTCCTAATTTCTCTACTTCGCTAAAGTCCTCGATGGCTTCGGCGATACCGTCTTTAGTAGACTGATACTGCTCTACATGAGACTTTATCCAATCCATATTACTCTTGTTAGACATGACTACCAATATAAAAATAGCCGCGCTACACCAGCCGGCTTATATACACTAGTACAAAACGTCCTCCGAACACGCTAACAAAATCGTAATCCGAAAGATCTCTTCCTGACAGGCACTCTACCTTGTTGTGGACGGCATCAATTGACACATCGGCCAATGCCACTTGGGCCGAAGTGTCTGCGGGTATGACTTCTACTTCATCGTCATCCCACTGAATTAGGCACTGGTCAGAGTAGAAGGATTGTAGCAATTTTGGTGAATCCAGTCGCGTCCCAGCAGCACGCTGTAGTTACCTTGTACATCGACGACGAAGAATGTTGTTGGCAACATCTTGTTGCCTACTGTCAACTCCATGGAGAGCACGCCCTTGGCCTCGTAACTCTCGACGTTGAAGTCGTTGAGCATCAAGTTGGTCTTCTTCAGATCATCCTCGTCCCTGCAAAGTTTCTTCAACATCAAATAGGGCATTAGATTAACAGTGGCGCCACCGTCAACAAGCATCCGAGAGATTGACTTTCCGTCAATGTGACCTCTGACGTAGAGAGGCTTCAGATGGTGAGCCGAGTCCTCGGGCTTCTCAAAAATAGCATTGCACGGGCCGAGGTTCAACTGAGCGACCTCGGCCTCGTCCTGTGGTAGGGCAAATTCGGCGGGTAGTATGACGACGTTGATGTCCATTGCCTAGGGTGCGGGCCCCTCGGAGACGGGCAAGTAGTCGTCGTCGAGCATGTCTTCTTCGTCGTCGCTCGGACTAGGAGCCGGATTGGTCATCTCAATCGGCTTAGCTTTCCATATATGTCTCGTAGTTGGTCGAGGGTGGATTTCTTCAAAAATAGCGTCGCGCTCATCCTCGGCCTTCTTCTCACGCATCTTCTGTGCTCGTAGTCGTTGTAGGCGCCTCTTTTGGCATTTGGACATGCCTGGAGGTCCCCAAGATGGTTGTGGCTTGGTGCCAGGTGCCACTACCAGGTTCCTGTCAACTCTAGCCAAAGTGGTACTACCCACCTCGGCCTCGCGTACTCTGTATTCGGAGGAGCCTTCGTTGCGGACCCTGTGTCGCGCCCCGATTTAATAAATCAGGACTTTATTGAAATTCCATAGAAAATCAATAAAACAAGACGTTCATCATGCGACCACGTACAATACGGACAATCATTCATGGTTCGTAGACCGCATTAATACAAAAGTGAATAAAGGTGAAGAGAAACTAATAAAATAAGGGTCCTAGATGAACGCCTCCTTCCAGTCTCGCCTTGACTGGGTCGCTACTCCAGACCTTCATCCTCCTCGTAGTAGACTGGCTCTGATGGTGTAAGTCAACGGGGTGAGTACAGATGTACTCAGCAAGCCACCAAATGCAAATATAATGCAAGGTAATAACAAGGGAGATAGTGGCTAGTTTTGCGGAAGCAGCATAATTGTAAAGCTTAAATGTGAGCAATTTATTAGTACGGAAAAGTAAACATGTGTGTGTGTGCATCATCATCTTCTAACTCGAGGGGTACAGTCATCCCCACCTCGCTCAACAGTCCTTACGTGCCATGAATAACTCGACCATTCAAACAATTGTAAACTAACTGCGAGTAGTCACACAACCCGCCCTTGACCGTGGGCTCGGCTTTTCGAAAAGATTTAATTACTCTGATCAGAGATGTACCACTGTACCCACAAGGCACGCACTCATCACCTACACCGAAGTTTAACGAGATGACCCATCACACGGGAACTCGTGCCAAAACCTTCCATATAGTCCTCCCCGACCCAATAGCACCCTCTTATGGGTTTCATATGGTGTCCCGACGCATCGGAGCCCCACCATACCCCCCCTTGAGCCTCGTCGGTACAAGTCGCCCGCAGGCTTGCCCCTTGCCCCCTCCACTATGGTGCATCAAGTCAGAGTATTCCATACTTCCAGTTAGGACTTACCCATTAGACTTGTGGTTGGTACGGAAGTGCTTTGCAATAGATCCCGCAGACCGGTCCTTATAGTGCCCCGGGTGCGACAAACCAGTGCCCGAGCTTGCACCCGGAACCCACCATACTTATAACTTAGCCAACTCCAACAGAGTCCAGAGACGAGAATAACGGGGAAAATCATATACAGAATCCAGCTATCTACGACTCATTCTTTTTATCCTATAGCAGTCGTGCCGGTACATTGGGCACTAGCTAATATTTTTATAGTAGAGTGACAAGGAGTTAAGGCTCAATAAGCATGGCTTGGGTTTGCACACAAGGACGGGGATCTAATAAATATATGTGTAAGGCTTGAATATTGGACTAATGCAATATTAACCTATGTGTTATAGCGATAATTTATTAAAACATGGGCTCAATTATGATCAACTGTTTCCACAGAGGTGGTCGATGACTTGCCTCTTCCAATTATGGAAAAACCTCTTAACTCTTGACGAAGACTTCCTGGTCTTGCGTGGGGTCCTTCAAATCTTCAAAAACACGAGACTCTACACGACACACGAAACAAGACAAACATTCTAAGAAAAACAATTAAGCCAGACAATGGATATTCTTATTAATTAGATTAAGGGTTTGATTAAGATGAGTGATGGAGTTTGAATGGAGAAGATAGAGTGAATTAAAACTATTGATCTTGAGTTGAGACAAGGATAATGGATTGTACTCATAAAATAAGGGATGCGAAGTTCAACCCAATCGAATGCCAATGAACAAGTAACAACAGTTTCAAGAGAAGAGAGGCGATGAGTGGCGATTCACGGAAATCACCACCTCTAGAGCAAAGCGCATGGAATAAAGGAAGCACAGTGCATTCTAGGGTCAAGAGGTTCTTTATCCAGGCTGGTTAAATGGAGAACAAGGGAACTACACGAATCGGATCCAACGAACAATAACATGTGTTGGGATAAAGTAAGACAGAAGTAGGTGGCTTGACATAAATAGGATTGAATGAATGACATCTTCGATGGTTATGGGTCAACGAGATAAATTGCAATCAATGAACGATGATACATATTTGAATCAATGAATGATGACACATAGCGGAATAACAATGATAAGCTATGGCATTCAAGGGCATAAGACAGATTCAACATACTACAAGATTATATCAGAACAAGATCAATAGGTAACAGGCATGGCATCATGATTAGGACAAATAAGATACCATAGACAACGATTTAATTGAATGGAACAAGAATACAAAGTTTTAAGGGTATGACCATCTAGATCGGAATTAATAGATAGCAACAATTTAATCGGATGGGGTGGAATAAAACAGCATGACATAACAATACGATAATGAATCGATTGGAATGAATGGTGCCTAGCATAAGATGGATCATCAATTAATTGAATGAAATAAAACAATAGGAAATCAAAAGCATAACATGTTGAAATCAACAGTTGATCATGAGGTATACAACGATGTGATTAGTGGAGGGACTGAAACCAATTGATACAACCATTTAATTAGACAAGCGAAGTATCAAGGCACCATGATATAAGAAGCAGATGATTCAACAAGGCATATGAAAGACATGTCAACATGATAATGCATCATTTAGACTGAACGATACATAGCACAATATATATTCAATGGTTAATTGAATGAACGATACGAGAGGGAGATGATCCTCACCAGGGATGATGAAGAAGATGATGTGGAGGCTAGATTGAATTGGACGATCGGTTCAACCAAACATGGATTAGGCGTGATTCAATATCAACCTAATCGGAACAGAAAAATTGGTATGATGCTCTGACAATGGACAAACATCCCACGATAGGAAACCCTAGCGCGGGAATGAAACAATGATACAATAAAACGAGATAGAACTATAATAAGATTTATAACATGAAACAAGTAGGCGGACATGATATTACTTCAAGGAATAAGATAGGTAAATGATAATAATAATATTGGATGACTGATCGGAATGGAATAACAACGGTATGATGTACAAAATGGAGTTATACCCATGATCATGATACGATGATAACTAAGTAGGCATGACATACAATTCGGTTGACATGAATACCATGGCGGGAAAGATAGATAGCACCATTCCATTGATTGGAGTAGGAAAACATGGAACCCAGATTTTAACTTAGCGATTCATGCATAACAAGGCTCATGATGATAAATCAATAGTAGGATAACGGAAAGATCAGAATAAAGACCACCCATGAATCCATGTAATTTAACAGGAACAGGAACAAAAACTGAAAAGAAGAGATGGTTCTCACATTGAAAAATTGATGGAAAAAATAAATTGAAGATGTTGTGCTGGCTTTTCTCTCATGGGATACAAGGCAGCACGGGGTGATGGCGCTTGGAGGCGAGGCAGCGAGGCAGTGGCGTGGCATCGGCCAGAGTGGCGGCTGCACGGCGGCAGCCCCGACGATGGCGGCGCACCGTGGGCGCGGGCGCTGGAGAGCAGCGACGGGGCGTGGCCATGGGGCGGCGGCGCGTTGTGGCAGCGGGAGGCACGGCGCAACGGCGGCTGCGCACGGAGGGTGTGGCGTTCTCAGCTTGGGAAAGAGAGGAGGCAATGGATGGTTTTTATAGAGGGAGAAGGCTAGGAAAAATGGAAAGATGAGGAGAAAATAGAAAGGGAAGAGAAAAATGGAAGGAGAAGGGAGATGGGAGGCTGCGGGATGGAGGAGGAAGAAAGGCAAGCCAGCATGAAAGAAAGGAAGGAGAGAGAAAGGAAAGGGAAAAGAAAGGAAGGAAGAGAAGGAAAAAGGAAGGAAGAAAGAGAAGAGGGAAGGAGAAAAGAAGGAAAGAGAAAGTAGAAGGGGTGCGTGCGCATGCACCCAGCCAGCCAGGAAAAAAATAGGGAAGGAAAGAGAAAGAAGGGAAAGGGAAAAAGAGGAAAGAGAAAAAAAAGGGAAAAAAAGGAAAGGAGAAAAAAAATACGAGAATATTTTTTTCTGAAAATTCAAATTTGGATTTTTCAGAAAAGTGCAAAGTTTTTGGAAAATTTGAAATTTAAAATAAATTTAGAAATTTTGGATTAAAAAGGAATAGCACGCGAATAAACGGCGGTTTGGAAAATCAATTAATTTTGTATTCGCGTCTAAATTAGAAATTCGGAACATGAACACCAAAACAAGGTTTTTCATTCATTTTTGGGAATATAAAAATAATTTTTAAAGTGGTTTTTAATGGAATTTAAACACGCGGTTAAAATGGGATTTTAATTTCGCGAACGAAAATAGAATGTTGATTCCTCCGGATTTCTGATCGGGAAAAGATATAGATAGTCGGAAATGATTATTCAAATTATATTGGAAAGAGAGTGATTTAATTATTAAAGTTATTCATTGAAATATTATGGATTACTATTCTAGTTACAAAAATCCTTAATAGAGACCTAAATTTATTTGAGGCGGAGAAATTTACTCAAAATTTCTCTAGCCGAATTTTATTTGGTCTTAAATTATTTTTAATTGAAACGATTTATCATATATTTTATTCACACAACATTCTTGTTGAAATATATTTTATTAATTAGTGTTATAGTTTTATGATGAAATGATATTGATTATATTTAATTCCTTTGCACGGAAAATTTTGGGACGCAATTTAAGGCTAGGTGATTTTTGGGGAAAAAATACACTAGCTGCGATTTATTTTTAAATGAGATTTTAAGCTCGTATTTTAGCTTTCCTATTTATCAATTTATACTGAATCCTTTTCTTAAAATTCATTTATTAATTACTTTATTTTTATTTTTCATGCCTGATGAAAATCAGGGCGTTACAATTCTAACCCCCTTAACAAGAATCTCGTCCCGAGATTCGAAAAGGCTAGAAGTAGATGGTTAAGGATAGGCTTTAACAAAAAAATTTTTTGAATTACTTCTTCAAACTGAAGGCTTCAAGACTGCATCTTCGGGATTGGACTTGACTTTGTTAGGACTCTCTTGATGACGTTTCTTGTCTTCATGGTTGGAGTTGATCACTTTGAACCATGGCGCCAAAATTTAAGCAGGAGCTTTTGAATTGTTTTCCTCTTTTGAAACAGACGTTTGATAGGTACGTAGGGAAGAGGGAAATGAATAATAGGAAAGAGTGAGATCAGATCTATAGATAGGACCCTAACCAACTTTATTACTGATGTGATGTATGTATTGATCAATCATTATACCTCAAGCAAACAACCTAGTATGATTACATCACAAGAGACGATGTAAACCATACGCTAAAAAAATCAAGCAATTCGTTCAGAAACTAACGATATCTAGGGGCTTCTACACTTGACATTCTCCTCGAATGATGCTAAGGATTGCTTCTTGGCTCGTCGTCTCTGACCCAATTTCCTTCGCTTAGACGGTGAAGAAAGGGAGATCATCGTCTGTAGAGTCCTTCAACAAATCTGCCGTGCTCACGAGAATGGATGAGAACCAAGATTGTCATTTAGTAAAAAAAATTTTGATCACCTCTTGAAAATGAAGTGGGAGAAAGCAATAGAATAATTGTTTTCATAGATACTTTTTTTTTGATTTTTGCAAATAAGTCCTAAAGAAGGTCTGTTTGGCTTCCTACAGTCAAGTCGGCTCTGATACCATCTTGTCGCGCCCCGATTTAATAAATCAGGACTTTATTGAAATTCCATAGAAAATCAATAAAACAAGACGTTCATCATGCGACCACGTACAATACGGACAATCATTCACGGTTCGTAGACCGCATTAATACAAAAGTGAATAAAGGTGAAGAGAAACTAATAAATAAGGGTCCTAGATGAACGCCTCCTTCCAGTCTCGCCTTGACTGGGTCGCTACTCCAGACCTTCATCCTCCTCGTAGTAGACTGGCTCTGATGGTGTAAGTCAACGGGGTGAGTACAGATGTACTCAGCAAGCCACCGAATGCAAATATAATGCAAGGTAATAACAAGGGAGATAGTGGCTAGTTTTGCGAAAGCAGCATAATTGTAAAGCTTAAATGTGAGCAATTTATTAGTACGGAAAAGTAAACATGTGTGTGTGCATCATCATCTTCTAACTCGAGGGGTACAGTCAGCCCCACCTCGCTCAACAGTCCTTACGTGCCATGAATAACTCGACCATTCAAACAATTGTAAACTAACTGCGAGTAGTCACACAACCCGCCCTTGACCGTGGGCTCGGCTTTTCGAAAAGATTAAATTACTCTGATCAGAGATGTACCACTGTACCCACAAGGCACGCACTCATCACCTACACCGAAGTGTAACGAGATGACCCATCACACGGGAACTCGTGCCAAAACCTTTCATATAGTCCTCCCCGACCCAATAGCACCCTCTTATGGGTTTCATATGGTGTCCCGACGCATCGGAGCCCCACCATACCCCCCCTTGAGCCTCGTCGGTACAAGTCGCCCGCAGGCTAGCCCCTTGCCCCCTCCTCTATGGTGCATCGAGCCGGAGTATTCCATACTTCCAGTTAGGACTTACCCATTAGACTTGTGGTTGGTACGGAAGTGCTTTGCAACAGATCCCGCAGACCGGTCCTTATAGTGCCCCGGGTGCGACAAACCAGTGCCCGAGCTTGCACCCGGAACCCACCATACTTATAACCTAGCCAACTCTAACAGAGTCCAGAGACGAGAATAACATGGAAATTCATATACAGAATCCAGCTATCTACGACTCGTTCTTTTTAACTTATAGCAGTTGTGCCGGTACATTGGGCACTAGCTAATATTGTTATAGTAGAGTGACAAGGAGTGAAGGCTCAATAAGCATGGCTGTGGTTTGCACACAAGGACGGGGATCTAATAAATATAAGTGTAAGGCTTGAATATTTGACTAATGCAATATTAACCTATGGGTTATAGCGATAATTTATTGAAACATGGGCTCAATTATGATCAACTGTTTCCACAGAGATGGTCAATGACTTGCCTTGATCAGCAAATGGGGATGGAGGAACCTCGGGGTAGAACTCCTGCTCCTCGATGAACTCGTAGTCTTCTCGATACGGAAAAATAAATAATACATTCAATAAACAGATAAAATCCACCAAATAAAGGAACATACATAGTTGTGGGTGTTTTTATGTGAAGTAATATTTTAATATTCTGAGTTTTTGCTTAAAACAGTAAAGTTTAACTTTTTAGGATTTTTCCTAATTTATTTTCTGCATTATTAAGTTTAATCCTAAGGGGTTTTTATTCATTTATTTATTAAGAATATTTTGGGTAACAGTAACAAACTGTTTTTATGGCATTAATGTGTAGAGAATAATTTACTGAATTTAACAAAATTTGAATGGTGAAATTTGGAGTTAAATTGAGCAAGATATGAATTTTTGAAGTTTAAACTATTTTCTGAATTTTATTTAAAACCAGAAAACAATCTCTGGTCCACGGTGAACCAGGTTCACCGTGAACCTGTGACTGTGCGCGTGGACCCGAGCGACCTGGACCGTTGGATCTGGATCCAGCGGCCAGATGCGAGGCGGGAGGTTTAAATGAGAATGGACGGTCCAGATTAAAACGTGGCGAACGGGTACGCGTGGACGCACCAGATCGCCTCGGAGTTTTAAGTTACGATCAACGGCCGTGAGCGTGCGATACCGCTTTGACCCGATGGACGCCCCAGATTAAGTCAACAGGGGATCTAATCCCAGCCGTCCACCGCAGATCGAGCGGCCGAGAGCCCGTACGGCACGGCACGCGTCGGAGGGGGTAACTACCCTTTGTCTCCGGCGACGGCGGGGCTCGGTTGAGGCCACGGCGGCGGCGGCGAGCGCCTACGTGCCTAGCTAAGGCCAGAAATGGCATGCGGGGAGTACGGCGGTCACGATGGTACCTTCGGTGGCGAAGGTGGGCGATGGACGGCGACGACGGCGAGGGTAGACGGTGAGCTATCCTCGGGAGCTCGACGGCGACGGCGATCCAGTGGTCTTCACGACTGAGGGAGGCGTGGCCGAGGACGGGTGGACGACGGCGGACCCGATGGGGGCGGTGGCTAGGGCGGAGGAGGCCGGGATCGATGGCGAGCGGCGGCCGGAGTTGAAGTAGAGCCGAAGAGCTAAAACCTAGAGGGGGCGTTTCTGAGTGCTCTAGCTTGGGCTTAGGCGGTGTGGTTGAGGGCGGTGGCCGTGGGGGGGGTATTTATAGGGGGTCGCCGGCGTCGGGATGGCAGGGAACCGAGGGCTCCCGTGAGCTCCGGCGATCCCTTTCCAAAAGCTCCGGGTAGCTTTCCTAAAGCGTAAAAACGCGTCACCATGGATGGAAAGGGGGCGGTGGCATGCGGGGAAGGCGCTCCGGGGGTGATCCGGGCGATCGCGGGCTGCCGGCGGCGAGAAGCAGAAGGAGATCGCCGGGAGAAAGGAAGGGGGCGATCCCCTTCCATCGGAGACGAAGCATCTGACAGGTGGCCCCCACCTGTCAGCGGGCGAAACAAAAAAGGAAGGGCCGACAAGCGGGCCATGCTGGTTAGAGGGCGGAGGCGTGCGCCTGGGGCTGCCATGTGGGGCCGAGGCGGGTGCGGGCGAAGGAGAGAGGAGGGGAGCGGCGCTGACACCTGGGTCCCACTGGTCAGTGACTCACGCTTGGGCTGGGCTGGGCTGAGGGCGAATTCGGGGTTGAGGCCCATTAAGCATTTTCAATTCTTTTCTGATTTAAAATAAATCCAGTAATTCATATATTTGATTAAGGGTTGAATCACTGTTGATAAAAATTTGGAAAAATTCCTGAAATTATATTTTGGTCTCTAGTTCATCTCATAAAAATTTCAGGTCCAAATTTTGAGTATTTCTCCCTATTGGCTTTATTTGGGTTCTTTTATGATTTTCCTTTAATAATAAATCCAGAAATGATTTAAATAATGTTTTTCTTTTATTTTATTTGTTTTTATTTCTTGGGGTGTTACACCCTGGCAATCGGACCAACCTCATTCGGCCGATCGGACCAGGCTCCGGCGTGGGCTTCGGCCGAAGCAGGGGACTTACCTCCGTCAGACTTCGGCGATGGGGCCTTCGGGATTGGGACTTCCTGAGACCCTATTCTGACTGTGATAGGTTCGGACTCCCTGTCCTTTGCCCCTTCGCGCCAGTATCCTTCGATTTCACTGAGCTGACTCGAAGGTACCACAGACAACCTATGTACGATGCCTCCCTCCGCTGCGTCTGTTTGTCCCCGCCATTCATAACACTTCGAAGGAAAACAAGGTATAATGTTAAGTTGCGGAGGGTACTCCGGCTGTGATACATATGTAGCCCACGGAGTCCCCACCCAGTTGTACGACAGAGGCATCGGTGGCTCTAGTGGCTTCGCCCACTGTGGGCCGAACCCGTTACCCGGAGGGGGGTTCGGTAGAGTCGACAGTGTCTCAGACCATATCAGTGAGGGGTCCTGCCAGACCGGAGGTACGTTTGGTCAGTGTGGGCCGAAGCCTCCTGTCGAAGGGTTCGTCTAGAGTGGTGCGGGGTTCGGCCATTGGGGGCCGAACTCGCTCCACATGGGGTTCGGCCACTGGGGTCCGAAGCTACTGTATGGGGGGTTCAGCCACTGAGGTCTGAAGCCACTGTACGAAGTGTTAGGCCACTATGGCCCGAAGTCACCGTGCGGAGGGTTCGGCCACTGTAGTCCGAAGCCACCCTCCGGATGCCTTGGGCCCTTCGGCTGGCTTAGTTTCTTAGCGCGAGGGTCTGTTTCCTTGGCTTTTCTTTGGTGCTTGTTTAATAACATCTTATATGTTACCTTCGGCTTCTTGTGAGCCTTAGCCGAAGGAATGCTAACGTTTTGCTTCCACACTCCCACCTTGGGGTTCTTAGGTATAAGTGTGCATGTGCACGACTCTCCAACAATTACCGCCTTCCCTTTAGTTGACTCGGCCTGTTCTGGCCAAATCAACACCTTCTTCTCATCGAGGCTGATGACGTTGATGGGGAAGGGATCTTTGTCCAGCTTCATCTTTGTATTGTGGTATATTTTCAATCGTCCTTCTATGGCCGATTGAACCTGCCACCGAAAAACATTGCAGTCATTAGTATTATGTGAATGTGAATCATGCCACTTACAGTATGGATGTTTCTTCAACTCATCGACAGATGGAATGACTTGGCCTTTAGGCAACCTGAGAAGTTGGTTCTTTAAGAGAAAATCAAAGATTTTATCACACTTAGTTATGTCAAATGAGTACTTGACCTCACTAGGCCGATTCTTCATGGGAGACGGTCGTAACTCAGAGCAAGTGATAGGTTTACTCTTAGTGTTCCAAACCCATTCGGCCGCGTACATGTTGGCTGAATCCTCCTCTTCTGATTCCTCCTCATCGGAGTGTTCCATGACGTGAATTTCAGCCCTAGGCTTGTTAAACGTCTTAATAAACTTTTTATCTTTGGCTCGGCCTTCCTGGACCAGAGCCTGCTGCAAGACTTGGCTAACCTCTAAGAAGTTCTGGTTGTCTAGTCTCTCTTTAATCTCGGAACGCAACCCGCTAAAAGCTAGATCCGCCAAATCCCTTTCTGAAATATTAAGAATAAAACATCGGTTTCTGGTGTCCCTAAAATGCTTGATATACTTAGCGACACCCTCGTTACACTTCTGCCTAACCAATGTCAAGTGTGAGAGCCTAAGTTCTGTCTCACCCATATAAAAGTAGTCATGGAATTTTTGTTCGTCCCATGTTTGGACGGAGTTCGGCGGGAGTGCCGAAAACCAAGTGAAAGCGGTGACGGATAGTGTGAGAGAAAATAGTCTAAGTTTCAGAGCGTCTGACCCACTAGCCTCTCCACACTTTGCTAAAAATTAACTTACATGCTCTAGTGTGGTTTTGTTACCCTCGCCGTCGAACTTAGTTAATTCGGGGTTTCTATAGCCGTGGGGGTAGGGTATTGTATCGAAATGATCGGGATATGGCTTCTGGTAAACCCTAGCCCGACCCCTAGGCACGAAACCGGCACATTCCCTAAATAGTGTGCGGATTCACTCCTTTAGGTCATCTTGGCCTGCTGCCTGCGCACGTCTCTCGTGCAGGGGCACGACACGCGGCGGGATATCGGCGTGTCGGCCATGGGCCTCTTCCCTATGTGCTAGTTGTACGACGTGCTTGAGCCCAAGTGCCTGTGCATGTGGTGCGGGAAGCGCGGGCAGGGCTGGCGCCGGTGCAGGTGGTGGTGGTGCGTGGTACGCGGTGCTAGCTTCGCTTTAAGCATAATGACTAGTCTCGGCCACGAGTGTTGAGGCCGGAGACATAACGATCTTGCCAGTGCTACCGTCAGTTCTGCTGTACACATGATTTACCGAAGGTATACTAGCAATAGGGGTTGATGGTACGGCCTCAGTAAAGTCGAACCTTCTAAGTGTCACCTCTACTTGGGAGCTAACTGCCAAATCTAAACGGTTGGCTAGCAAAGCACTAACGGCCTGATCTACCGATGCGGCTATTTTTTGCTCAATCTCTAAAGAAGACAAACAAGGCGATACGTGTGTTACCTGGATCCGAGCAAGGTCGGGGACGACGATGTCGTGCTTGATGAATCATGCGTGTGTCTTGACGTAGCTCCCAAGCATCATGTCTTGGAGTGCCTTCATCTTTGCCTCGATCTCTGCTCGGTCTTCTGCGGGAATATCTTCAAGAGTAGGTGTTAGGATGTTGTAGTTATCAATATCCGCGCCTCCTACGGCGTCCATCGGCGGTGTACATGTAGTAATCATTGTAGATGTACCAACTGCCGATGTAGACGTACCCGTCATGTTGGCGTAGCTTCTCCCCAGCGGAGTCACCAAAAAGTGTGTTGACACGAAAATGTGCCCCCGCACTTGGGTCAGTTCGACGATCCAAAAGTGTGCGGATACTTAGGGACAAGCCTAAGCGTAACACAACACCGACATTGCGTTCTGACTACCCTTAGCCGTGGTAAGGGGGGTGGAGTCGCCAGGTAATCAGATCGCACAGAAATAATCCAATTAGCCGAAAGAAATATATTAAACAAACAAACCAGTAAACCGAGCGAAGCCCGACTGATTCGAAGTATAGTGTGAAGGGTGTCGCCGAAGGGTACCTTCAGCGTTCGGACTGATCTGGCCGAAGATGAACTCCGAATGGATCTGGACACGACAATCACCTCCGAACAGCGGGGTTTGGCATGAAGTCTCCGATACAGTAAGATACATAATAATAACTTAGACGCAACGCACGAGCGCGACTTCGTCCAGAGCGGAGTACGAGCGTGGTGAAGCCTGTCGTGACGAAGTCTGTTGGCGAAGCGAAGATCTCGCCGAAAGGTGTTCTGGCAACCTCCAGAACCAATCTCTCAGCTCCGGACACCTCCGGCGAAGCAGCTCCGAACGTAGGTAACCTGCAACAGAGTAGATTCGAAGTACCAATTTGGCTTGAGGACCGAATTCTGCTAAGTGTTGCACTAGGAGCAAAGGTAGCAATCTGTTACGCAGATTAGCGGATACTTCACAAGCGAAGTAACAAGGCGATAGCAATCTATTACGTAGATTAACGGATACTTCACAGGCGAAGTAACAAGGATTACCATTGTTCCGAAGTGGCCGTCGGAGGGCTTCCAGGAAAACCCACGAAGAATACAGAAAAGTAAAGATAAAGTAAAGTACGATTCAAAGCTAGGGTTTGGTGGTTGATTTGTGTTGGGGGGTTTCTAAACCGGCCTCACCCCTATATTTATAGGGGCTAGACTTCTAATCTCTAAGCCTAATCTGGTGGAATTCTATTTGGTCACGCGCAAAAGACTTAGTCAAAAATCATACTCAATCTCTAATTCTTGACCGAAGTGGGCCTTCGGCTAGGCCCACTGAAGCCTGCTCCTCGGGCCGAAGCTTCGATGGAGTGGGCCTCCGAAAGCCTCTGGGCCAAAGGCTGTGGGCTGGCTGGAAGCTTCCGAAGCCCTTAGCCCAGTGGTCCTTCGACCCTGTAGGGCTTCGGCCTAACCCGGGACATGTGCTTTTTCGGCCCAAATTACCAAAATTGATATTTTGATAATCTTAATCATTAATGCCATATTTTGCTATCAACAGTATCTTAATTGGTCTATTCCTAAACCTTGATTCTTTCGAAGCTTTATGTTAGAATAATATGGGGTTGGAGAAATTTTGTTGTCCTCAAAACCAAAACGACTCAATATCTTCTTAGCATAATGGGCTTGACTCAAAGTAATCTCATCATTATTCTTTAATAGCTTAATATTCAGAATAACATATGTTCTCAAAAATTTGTGGCGGACATGTAGTTCATATACATGTCATAGAGCTAACCAGCCAAAATGGTGAGAAAACAACCTAGTGCGGTATCATTTGCACCCTCAAACTGTGTGGTCTGATCCATCGTAAATGGGTACATTGGGTGAATCACCCACCAAAAACCCAAATACATGAACCAAAATTAAGGATTTATACTTACAGATATTAGTACTAGTTCATCCACCTATTATTGATGTGTGATCAATTCCGGTTGGTGTAATCAATCAGTATTGCCTATCTGAATATCAATTTCGATTGGTGACACCAATCTGTACTAGATGTTTATGTATAAACAATGCTCTCTTGGCCGGAATCAAGTCTTTATTTCTCCCATTAATTTTTTTGCTTGATTGCTTGTGATATACAGAATGATGCAATTCCAAACCCAAAAGCACCTCCCTCTAGAGAAGACTATCTGACAAAACAATATCTTCAAGGTCACATATATGTAACTACACATACTTGAACTTCATTTATATTCAGAATTTTACACCCAAATTGGCCAAAGCATGTACATTTAGATTTTTGCATCTTAATCACAAACACACTTCTTTAGAACAAACAAATTAAGAGACATCTTCAATTTAGCGTTGAGACAATAACAACTCACTAACCTATCTACATATATCATTGAACAAAGAATTTCTAAAAATACTACAATATATATGTGCTATTCACCATGTTTAATCTTAGTAGCCTTAGTCCTTTTTCTTGGAGTGAACAAATGCAAAAACTGAAAGGATCAACAAGACAACAATAGAAGAAGTGATGCTTATAGAGATTCTTGTTGTTGTGCTCTTTTTCTTTCCCGCACACACACACCAAACATGAACCACTACCATCGAAATGTATATTAGTGATAGGTAATAATGTACATTAGTGACGTGCATATCCCCTGTCATTTTTATCATATCAGTAAAGTCATGTCATTAGGGATGGGTAAACACATGTCTCTAAAGGGTCCCTCCACGTCCATACCGCGTCTGGCATGACCCCTTTTAGTGACGGGTGAACATGCTAACCCATCACTAAAGGTTAAATTATAGTGATGGGGAGTACCTAAGACCCGTCACTATTGTGAACCTTTAGAGACGGGTCACCATGTTCACCCGTCACTAATTTTATGGTCATATTGTAATAAATAATTTTTTAGGCTACATCCTAAATCAACGCCAAGATTTGACAACCAATATTTTAAATTGAAACAACATAGAATTCATCATAGAATACAACACATAATTCATCACATAATACCCTCATCGCAAATTGTATTGTACAAACAAAGCATACATAAAAATTGTATTGCAAACTTCATAGATTTTACCAAATGTTTACAACTGATACATCACAAGTTTAAACATTAATTCTAGCCTTTATAATAGAAAGCACTAGACAGTGTGAAGACTTGGTTCACAAGGAATGCCACTAGCTGTGAACGAATCTCTCCCAAGTCAGTCTCATTAAGATTGCCTTTAGATATGTTGAATTTTTATAAATTAAGTTTTTGACGTTAATCGATGTTACATAAGTGAAACATAAGTTCAACACAAAAACAAAGTATATGATAATATATTACGTCGGGTGATTTAATGTAGCGCCCCGATTTAACCAAATCGAGACATTATTGAATTTCCATAGAAAAACAATAATACAAGAGGTTCATCATGCGACAACGTACATACGACATTATCCATGGTACGCAGACCATATTTATTACAACAATGTTTTAGTAAAAACAGTAATAAAATAGTTAAACAACGGCATGACGAACTTCTTCTTCAGGATTCTTTCTTCTCGACTGGGTCGCTACTCCAGACCGTCTTCAAAGTAAGCATCCTCTGTGGGGTCCAACGGGTATGAGTACAAAAGTACTCAACAAGCCACCGCAAATGCAAATAGTAATGCAGGATAATAAACAAGGAGGGATAAAGGCTAACAATGCGAAATAAAGCAGTTGCAGTTATGGCATTTAGTGTAATCATATTTTAATTATGCGGAAAGTAAACATGAACATCATCAACACCAACTAACTCGAGGAGTACGTTTTACCTCCTCGCACAATAGTCCTTACATGTCAATCCATCATGCACATTCATATTCAAAGTAAACTAACTGGGGGATGTCACGCAACCCGCCCTTGACTGTGGGCTCGGCTTTTCGAAAAGATTTAAGACTCTGATCAGAGATGTACTACTGTACCCACAAGGCACGCACTCATCTCAACGAGATGACCCATTTCACGGGAACTCGTGCCAAAACCTCAATATGAGATGTTCCAAGCGATAACCACCCGCTCTAGGTTTCGCCGGCGCGCTGGGCCGCATCCCGGCTAACGTCGCACCCCCTTTTGCGCCACATTGGTACAAGTCACCCGCAGGTGCAACTTGACCCATCTCCAAATGGTGGCCTCGGTTTGGAACAACCCATACCTTAGTTAGGACTTACCCACTAGACTTGTGGTTAGTACGTAAGTGTATTGCAACGGATCCCTCAGACCGGTCCTTATAGTGCCCCGGGTGCGACTGACCAATGCCCTAGCTTGCACCCGGAACCCACCATGCATACACTCACAACCATGACTCATCACCAACAGAATTTCCAAAGATAAGAAGTAACGGGATCATATAATAGAACCATTTCACTACGACTCATTTTTATCCTATAGCGGCCGTGCCAATACATTGGACACTAGCTAATATCATTCATCATATGGTGACAAGGAGGTTAGGCGAGATAGCATGGCTTGGGTTGCACATCAAGGTCGGGGGATCCTAAATAAATATAATGTAAGGGTTCATTTGACTAATGCATATACATAACCTATGTGTTTTAGCGATAGTCAATTCAGACATGGGTTCAATATGCTCAAAAGAATGGTTTGGTGACTTGCCTTGTTCAGCAAAGGGAGAGGGAGGGACTTCCGGGAAGTATTCCGGCTCCTCGGCGGCGTCGTAGTCTTTTTAATATAAAGATTAAAACAGAAAGAGCATAACACTCAATCAACCATATAACATTACATTACAAGCATATAAGTTAAAATTGGTTTGATAAAAAAAAAAAATAAACTCAAAGGTTAAGGTTCTGAATTTTATAAATAATTTTAAAGGGATTAAAATGAAGGGTTGTCCTTTTTAGAAAACAAAAGTTTAAATGTGATTATTGACATATTAAATTCTCAAATAAGTGTGTAATGAAAAGTTCATGTCAATTTGGTGGTCTTCAGTGAATGGACAGAAAGGAAATTAATATAAATTTTTCTGAAGTTTAAATATTTTAATCCATATTTTAATCCTAAAGGCTTTTGAGTAATTATTTGAATAAACATGAAAATGTCAAAATAAACCTACTGTTTTTATGGCATAAACATGTAGAGAATAATTTTATGAATTTTCTAAAATTGAAATGGTAATTTTTAGAGTCCAAATGCATTAGATATGAATTTTACAAGTTTAAAAGCATTTCTGGAATTTATTTTCAAATTTTAAACCTCTCGGGTCCACGGTGAGCCAGGCCCATGGTGAACCCGCGCACTGTGCGCGTGCGCCGGGTCGATCTGGACCGTCGGATCCAGATCCGACGCGCGAGGGCGAGGCGGGACGCGCAAGTGGCAACGGACGGCCAGGATTAAAACGTTCGAACCGGTACCACGTGGACGCACAGGATTAAACGCGGGGTTTTAAAACAAACGGACGCACGAGATCGCACCGTACCGCTTCACTCAGATCCGACGGCGCCGATTAAATCGCACGAGTGATTAAATCCGGGCCGTTAGATCTAGATCGCGCGGCGTGGATCGAATCCGACACGGCACGGGTACTCGACCCGTGCCGGTCGTCTTCTCCGACGACGGCGAGCGGGCCAGCGGCCACGGCGAGCGACGGTGGTCCTAGCTAAGTCTAAAAATGGAAGGAGGGGACTACAGCGTCACGATGGTACCTTGGCGGCGGTCCAGGGACGAAGGGGCGTGGCCGGCGACGAGGGTAGACGCGGAAGGCTCCTCGGGTACTCGACGACGACGGTGTTCCGGCGATCTCCTTGACCAGCGGAGACGTGGCCGAGGTAGGGGACGTCCTTGCGGTCACGACGGTGGCGGAGGCGCGGGCCGGGGTGGTCCGAGGCGACGGCGAGGGGCGGCCGGAGGCGAAGCAGGGGGAAATTGTTCAACGGCGAAGGGAGGGCGCTACGTTCGTTCTCAAAGCGAGAGGGCGTGGGGGTCGGACGCGGCGGGGGCCGGGGGTTAAATAGGATGTCGGAGGGGGCTCACATGCAAGGAAAGCCGAGGGGGAAATTGAAGTCGCCGGCGAGGGCGCGGCCATGCATGGAGCTGCGTTCCCGGGGGCTTAAACGCGTGCCTTTAAGGGTTTAAATGGGCGGGGGACCTCGGGGAGTTATTAACCGGCGTAGGTTTAACGGGAGGGGGAGCCGGCGAGGGGATCCGAGGCGAAGTCTTCGCCGGCGGGATTAGGGGGGGCCGGCGCGGGGTTGAAGACGGTTCTGACGGGCGGGGGCCACAAACCAGTGAGCGCGAGCGGGCGAGGGTGGCGCCTGACGAGTGGGGCCGGGGTGTCGGGTTCGCGCGCGAGGGGAGGGATTCGGCGCCGACAGGTGGGACCGGGCTGTCAGCCAGAGGCGGGCGCGGTAACGGGCTGGGCCGGCCGGGAGAGAGAGAAGGGAGGGAGAGGGGCCCATTACTGTTCTAATACTTTTCTGAATAAAAATAATTCCAGAAAATAGATTAGAATATTAGGGCTACTTCCAAGGCTGGTAAAAATTTATAAAAATTCTCAAAATTATATTTTGGTCTTAGGATCATATACAAAAAGTTTCACCTCCTGATTTGGGCATCTACTCCATGTTGTAGTTCAAAAGGGTATAAAAGAGATTTAAAAGTATTTTCTGAAATAATAATTCCAATAAATTGAATTTAATAATATTTTTATTGTTTTGAAAATTGGGGTGTTACAAACCTATCCCCCTTACAAGAATCTCGTCCTCGAGATTGGAACGCTACTCGAATAGCTCGGGGTATTGGGCTTTCAGCTCGTCTTCTTTTTCCCAAGTGGCTTCTTCTGCGGGATGGTTGTTCCATTGGACTTTGCAGAAGCGAACGACGCGACTTCTGGTTACTCTCTCCTTGGTTTCCAAGATCTTGACGGGTCTCTCTATGTAGGTCAAGTCTTCTTGGACATTAAGTTGCTGAAGGTTGGCTTGCTCGGTGGGCACACGGAGACACTTCTTCAGCTGAGAGACATGGAACACATCATGAACTCCTGCCAGGGATGGAGGCAGTTCAAGTTGATATGCCACTTCTCCTTGTCGACGGAGGATCTGGAAAGGTCCGACGTAGCGGGGTGCTAGTTTGCCTTTCATGTTGAACCTTTGAGTGCCACGGAGGGGAGTGACTCGGAGGTAGACATAATCGCCCTCCTCAAAGGCTAGATCTCTTCGACGGTTATCGGCGTAGCTCTTTTGCCTGGATTGGGCTGCCTTCAATCGGTCTCTTATGATTTTAACTTTCTCTTCAGCTTCTCTCAATAAGTCAGTCCCAAACAGTTGTGATTCTCCGGTTTGATCCCAGAGCAACGATGTTCTGCACTTACGCCCATAGAGTGCTTCGAACGGGGACATCTGCAGGCTGGCTTGATAGCTGTTGTTGTAGGAGAACTCTGCATAAGGTAAGTCTTGTCCCACATTCCGCCAAAGTCTAGAGCACAAGCTCTAAGCATATCCTCCAATATCTGGTTGACCCTTTCGGTTTGACCGTCGGTCTGCGGATGATAGGCGGTGCTAAAGTTCAGCCGGGTGCCGAGTTCCTCTTGAAGGTTCTTCCAAAACTTGGAGGTAAACTGACTCCCGCGGTCAGATACAATCTTCTTGGGAACTCCGTGGAGGCACACGATCCGGGTCATATACAACTCAGCCAACTTGGCGACGGTGTAAGTTGTCTTGACCGGAACGAAGTGGGCTACCTTGGTGAGTCGGTCAACGATCACCCAGATAGAATCATGACCAGCTTGGGTCCTGGGCAGTCCCGTGATGAAGTCCATTCCTATCTCTTCCCACTTCCATTCAGGGACTTTGAGGGGTTGAAGAAGTCCGGCAGGTCTCTGATGCTCTGACTTGACTCGCCGGCATGTGTCGCACTTGGCCACATACTCAGCTATTTCTCTCTTCATGCTGACCCACCAATATTTCTCCTTCAGGTCTTGGTACATCTTTGTACTCCCGGATGAATGGAGTATAGAGTATCGTGGGCTTCTTGAAGGATGAGAGTCTTCAACTCAGGTAGGTTGGGTACGCATACTCGGTTTCCGAACCAGATGGTACCATGTTCATCCTCGGAGAACCCGGGGGCTTTCCCCTTCCTCATGTTTTGCTGGATCTCCAGGATGTCCGGGTCTTCCTTCTGCTTCTCTCGGATCTGGTCTATTAAGACAGGCCGAGACTCCAAGGCAGCGAGGTACTCACGAGTGGTGATCCCTAGATTTAGCCTTTCCATCTCCTTATAAAGCAGAGGAGCCTGGTCTTGAATCATGATGGCATTGCAGTACCCTTTTCTACTAAGGGCGTCTGCCACCACGTTCGCTTTGCCCGGATGATAATGGATGCCCAAGTCGTAATCCTTGATCAGTTCCAACCATCTCCTTTGCCTGAGGTTCAGATCTGGTTGGGTGAATATATACTTGAGGCTCTTGTGGTCGGTGAAGACCTCACACCGATTTCCCACAAGGTAATGTCTCCATATCTTCAAGGCATGAACCACGGCTGCTAGTTCCAGGTCGTGGGTTGGGTAGTTCAGCTCATGCGGTCTCAATTGCCGGGAGGCGTAGGATATCACTTTCCCTTCTTGCATTAAGACGCATCCCAATCCTTGACGAGAGGCATCACAGTAGACGTGGAAGTCTTTCCGGATGTCTGGCAGAGTCAGAATGGGGGCTGATACAAGCTTCTTCTTGAGAGTCTGGAAGCTCTCTTCGCAGTCGGGGGTCCAATCAAACTTCACCTCTTTCTGCAGAAGTCTGGTCATAGGCTTAGCGATCTTGGAAAAATTCTCGATGAACCAGCGGGTAGTATCCGGCCAATCCGAGAAAACTCCGGATCTCGGTCACGGTCGTTGGCTGTAGCCAGTTGGTTACCGCTTCAACGGTGGTTGGGTCCACTGCTACTCCTCCGGCAGATATAACATGACCGAGGAACTTCACCTCAGACGACCAAAATTCGCATTTGCTGTATTTGGCGTACAGTTGCTGCTCCCTTAGCTTTCCGAGGGTCAGACGGAGGTGAGTCTCGTGTTCTTCCTTGGTCTTGGAGTAAACGAGGATATCGTCGATGAATACCACGATAAACTTGTCCAAGAACTCCATGAATACATTGTTCATCATGTTCATGAAAAAGGCCGGGGCATTCGTGAGTCCGAACGACATCACGGTGTACTCATAGAGTCCATAGCGGGAGGTGAAGGCAAGTCTTGGGTATATCTTCCTCCCTGATCCTTAATTGGTGATAACCTGACCTGAGGTCAATCTTGGAAAACACCGAGGATCCTTTCAGCTGATCGAACAGGTCGTCGATCCGAGGCAATGGGTATTTGTTCTTGATAGTTACGTCGTTCAAGGCTCTATAGTCCACGCACATCCTTTTGGTCTTGTCCTTCTTCATGGCAAATATGACCGGTGCACCCCAAGGTGAGGTACTCGGTCGGATGTAACCTTTCTGCTCTAGGTCTTCGATGTTGCTCTTGACTTCGGCTAGTTCATTGGCGGCCATTCGGTATGGGCGCTTGGAGATTGGAGTGGTCCCGGGGACAAGTTCGATTCTGAATTCGATGTCCCGCTTGGGAGGCATTCCGGGCAGATCTTCGGGGAAAACATCTGCAAACTCCTTGATTATTGGCACCTCTTCAAGAGCTATTGAGCGAAGGGATGCTCCGAGTGGTTTGCGACTGGTCATCCGGAAAGTGACGGTTACGCCTTCAGGACTGGTCACCGTGACGGATTCGTTGGCACAGTCGATCACTCCCTTGTGCTTCATCAACCAATCCATACCTAGTATAAGGTCGAGTCCGGTGCATTGGATGAGGACAGGCTCGGCCCGAAACAGCACTCCTTGGATGTCAAGTTGAACCTTAGGGCTGAAGAAGTGAGCTGAGGTCCTATTGCCGGGGGTGGCAATCACCATGGGAATGGGTAGAGGGAGCACGTCCAGATTGTTTGTTTTTGCAAAATCTTCCGAGACGAAAGAGTGGGTTGCTCCAGAGTCAAATAATATGACGGCCGGTACGGAATTCATAGTAAACGTACCGAGTACGACTTCAGGAGCCTCCTGAGCTTCCTCCGCGCTGATGTGGTTGACACGGGCGCGAACGGCCTGGTGGGGTGCTGCGCCTTGGTTCTGCTTGGGGTGAGGACACTGGTGCGAATAGTGCCCTTCCTTGCGGCAGTTGAAGCAGACGACCGGCCTTCCTTGGCGATCCCTCAAGATCGGGGCCTTGGCGGCGGTGCCGGCTGAGCGGCCGGAGCTGGTGGAGCGGGGCGAGGATGCCCGGCGTGGATCCACCGGCTGCGTGAGGTGGCCTGTAGGCGGGCCGAGGATGGTAGGCGGGCGCTGATGGCGGAGGGACGAAGCGTGGCCTCTGAGTGTTCGCTGCTGATGCTTGAAGGCGATCATCTTCCTCTTCTTGAGGTCCAGCTTGTTCTGCTCAGTCTCTTGGATGAGCGCTTTAATTGACCAGCCGTTGGAAGTCGGCGAAGTCGGCGGCGACGAGCTGGATGGACAGCTCATCCTTAAGTCCCCTGAGGAACTTGGCTTGGCGGAGGGCGTCGGTGCGCACTTCCTCCGGTGCGTAGCGTGCGAGGCGGTTGAACTCATGGAGGTACTCCATGACAGTCCTGTTGCCCTGTTGCAGGTCGCGGAACTCCTGCTGCTTGACCGCGATGACACCGGCGGGGACGTGGGCGGCACGAAAGGCGATGGTGAACTCCGCCCAAGTCACCATGTGGCCCTCTGGCTGGGACTCACGGTAGTTGTCCCCACCATTCCGCGGCGGGACCCTGGAGCTGGTGAGTGGCGAAGGCCACCCGCTCCCGGTCTGTGCAGGGGAGGAGGGTCGAGCTTCTTCTCGATGGTGCGAAGCCAATCTCCAGCCTCCATCGGGTTGGTTGTGCTCGAGAAGATGGGCGGGCGCACGCGCAAAAACTCGGAGAGCTGCGGAGCGGCCGAGGGTGCTGGTGCGCGAGGGGCGGGCTCCCCGTTCTGCAGACGGTCCAACTGAGCTGTTGGTGCTGCATTTGGTGCGGAGGGCGGTGATCAGATGGTTCTGATTCGCCATCATTTCCGCCAAGGTGGGGTGGTTGGCGGAAGGCGACCCGGATTGGCGCGGGCCTGTTGCACCCCAGTTGGGCACAACACCCTCAGGCGCATCACGGCTTCCTCCTGCTCCGTTGTTAGAGCCGTGTGTCTGGTGGTCGGCCATCTTCTGAATATCCAAAGCGATGAAGCAAAAGATGACGAAACAATAGTACAACCAAAATAACATATAGCATTCAAGCATACAAATATATCAAGTGGTATAAATAGTTCATTACAATTAAGTTCTTATTCCATCTACAACCCAACTCGTTGCAGACGGCACCACATACAAAAATTAAGATCTTTATTTGAATTTGCGTCTCCTAACGCCTACTCGCCACCGGAGGCGGTCTCCGTGCTCTCGGAACCACGAGTGCGCGGCTCCAGAGAGATGGTGGGCTCGAGAAAATTCTCGATGATGGGGTCGGAGACGAGGCCGGGGCGTGGTGTAGGGGCGCTGGGGAAGGCCTGGCGGGAGAGGGTCGTGGCGGGATCCTCTTGGGGGCGAGGGAGGGGCTCACGGATAGGCTTCTTCTTCCTGGGAAGAAGAAGGAACCATCTCCGCTATATCCTTCTGCAGCTGAATGATCTTGCGCTGCAGCTCGCCGTTCTGTTGGATCAGGTTCTTTGTTTCTTCACGAAGAAATGCAACCGCCTCATGGTGCTCGTCGGCGTCGAGCACCGCCTCGGTGTGGAGATCATCCATGGCCTGCAGAAGACGCGACTGCCGGGCCATGACCGGATCACGCACGGAGTGAAACTCCGAGGTAGATGCTACGGTGGGCTCCGGGAGTACGCTTCGGCACAAGCCGGAAGGATGAGTTCTGAAGACGATCGTCGTAGATCATCCTCAGCTCCATGAGGGCCTGGAGGGCGACTCGTTGGCACGCGACGTCGAAAGTCGGGCCCCCAAGTGCGGTGGTGTAGGGCGGCAGATGTTCTCCAGAGCCATGGACGGTGAGGGAGACGTCACAAGGCCCGGCGAACTCGTCGGGGTAGACTCCTTGAACTCAGGCTCGAAGAGGAACCCGAGGAAGGTGAGCATCATGCGGAGCTCCCGGACGAAGCCCTCATAGTGGCGGCAGTAACTGTGGACCTTGGTAGACTGGCATCTACAAACAGCAAGTTGAATAAAAGTGAGGAGAGGAACAAAGTTTACGAAGTAGATTTTCAAGAAATAATTCCCTATGGCTAATGGCTAGGCGGGTCTGTTTGGCTTCCTACAGTCGAGGTCGGCTCTGATACCATCTTGTAGCGCCCCGATTAACCAAATCGAGACATTATTGAATTTCCATAGAAAAACAA
>JAAALK010001242.1:0-27559 GCA_019279435.1 Zizania palustris | reverse complement strand
ATAACGTTCCTTCAGGTCCTGGTACATCTTGGTACTACCGGGATGAATGGAGTATAATGTCTCATGGGCTTCTCTCAGGATAAGGGTCTTTATCTCTAGCTTATCTGGTACACATATCCGGGTTCCAAACCATATGGTGCCGTTTTCGTCCTCTGAAAATCCTGGGGCTTTTCATTGCCTCATGTTCTTCCTAATGGCAGCTATATCCGGGTCTTCCAATTGAGCTTCGCGGATCTGTTTGAACAAGACAGGTTGAGTTTCCAAGGTGGCTAGATATGCTCCTGTGGTTAACCCCAGATTTAACTTTTCCATCTCTCTACATAACAAGGGTGCGTGTTCTTGAATCATCATGGTGGTGCAATATCCCTTGCGACTTAATGCATCAGCTACCACATTTGCTTTTCCGGGGTGGTAGTGAATACCTAAGTCATAGTCCTTGATTAGTTCCAACCATCATCTTTGCCTCAGATTGAGGTCTGGCAGTGTGAAAATGTACTTCAAGCTCTTGTGATCCGTAAAGATCTCACAGCGATTTCCAACCAAATAGTGCCTCCAAATCTTAAGGGTGTGTACTACAGCGGCTAATTCCAAATCATGGGTCGAGTAGTTCAACTCATGAGGTCTCAACTGACGGGAGGCATAAGAGATAACTTTTCCGTCTTGCATAAGAACACATCCCAATCCTTGGCGAGATGCGTCACAGTAGACATGGAAGTCTTTACGGATATCGGGTAGGGTTAGTATGGGTGCTGACACCAGACGAGTTTTGAGAGTGCGGAAACTTTCCTCGCATTCAGGAGTCCATTCAAACTTCTCTCCTTTCTGCAACAACTTGGTCATTGGCTTGGCTATCTTAGAAAAATTCTCAATGAACCTCCGATAATATCCGGCCAAACCCAGAAAACTCCGTATCTCGGACACGTTTGTGGGTGGCAGCCAATCCGTAACTACTTTCTACGGTGGCAGGGTCTACTGCGATTCCTTGCGCAGAGATGATGTGTCCAAGGAATTTTACTTCTGCAGTCCAAAACTTGCATTTGCTGTACTTGGCATACAATTGGTGTTCCCTTAGCTTCCCTAAGGTTAACCGGAGGTGAGCCTCGTGCTCTTTCTGGTCCTTGGAATAAATGAGAATGTCGTCTATGAAGACTACGATGAATTTGTCCAAATACTCCATGAACACCTTATTCATCATATTCATGAAGAATGCAGGGGCGTTGGTCAATCCAAAGGACATAACTGTACACTCATACAATCCATAACGGGTGGTAAAGGCCGTCTTGGGTATATCTTCTTCTCGAATCCTTAACTGATGATAACCAGAATGCAAGTCGATCTTCGAGAATACTGTAGCTCCTTTTAGCTGGTCGAAGAGATCGTCGATCCTAGGCAACGGGTACTTATTCTTGATGGTTACTTCATTCAAAGCGCGGTAGTCTACACACATACGCTTAGCCTTGTCTTCTTTCTTCTCGACGAAGATGACGAGGGCACCCCACGGCGATGTGCTTGGTCTGATGTAGCTTTTCTTCTCGAGATCCTCCAACTGCTGCTTCATCTCAGCTAACTCATTGGTGGCCATCCGGTATGGTCGCTTATAAATAGGGGTGGTTCCGGGCACCAAGTCGATCCTGAACTCGATATCCCTCTTGGGTGGCATCCCTGGTAGATCTTCTGGGAACACGTCCGGGTATTCACTGACTACTGGTATTTCCTCCAAGGTAATTTGATGTAGTCTTGTCCTTCCGGCCTTCATGCTTGGCA
Organism: Zizania palustris; assembly: GCA_019279435.1. Taxonomy (NCBI): domain Eukaryota; kingdom Viridiplantae; phylum Streptophyta; class Magnoliopsida; order Poales; family Poaceae; genus Zizania; species Zizania palustris. The sequence goes on along the minus strand of JAAALK010001242.1, from coordinate 25,795 downwards.
TCTAGAATGTGACGATAGTCCCTTCTCCATTAGTTACAGTCACTTTTCTCTGGGCACATTCTATTACTCCTTGATGTTTATTTAGCCAATCCATCCCTAGAATGAGATCCAAACCTTGACATTCTATTAGAATGGGGTCGGCCCAGAATATCGTGCCTTGGATATCTACCCATACCCTTGGACTAAAAGAATAGGCGAGGGTTTGTTTGCCCGGGGTAGCTATCAATACTGGTCTGGGTAGTTCACTTATGTCCAGGTCATTACTTTCCACAAAAGCAGTTGATATAAAGGAGTGTGTAGCTCCGGTGTCAAATAATACCACTGCAAGTGATGAATGAACCATAAACTTACCCATGACGATTTCCATTGCGGCCTGGGCTTCTTCGGCGGTGACGTGGTTGACTTTGGCGCGGACAGCGGGGTTTGAAGCGACGCCTTGAGTACGCTTGGGATGAGGGCACTGATGGGAGTAGTGCCCCTCCTGGCGGCAGTTGAAGCAGACTACAGGCTTGTCGTGCCTGTCTCTCAGAATCTCTGGCTTCTTGGCCGGGGCAGCTGGGGCGGCTGGTGCGGCGGGAGTGGGGCGAGGTTGTCCGGCTCCAGCATTGGCGGCAGGTGGTGCCGGACGATACACTGGGCGGGGGTGGTACTACGGTGCTGGTGGGGGAGGGGTGAATCGGGGCCTCTGTGCCATGCCCTGGTTTTGCCGAAAGGCAATCATCCTCTTCTTTTCAGGTCGACCTTGTTCTGCTGGGTCTCCTGCATCTGTTGTTGCTGTTGTTGCATCTGGTTCAATAAGGCCGTGACTAGCTGGTTTTGGGTGGCCATCATTTCGGCCACTGTAGGGTGATTAGCGATTGGGGCTTGCCTTTGTCCCGTGGCTCCCCATTGTGGCAAGTTGCCACTCTCTCCTCCATTCTGGGGAGCGTCGGGACCCTGAGTGTTGGTCATCCTGGAGTTTTCAAAGTAGACAACATTTATTTTAGAGAACTCTTTATGTTTTATTTCAAAAGGTACCGTTCTTGTGGTTACATTTATTTATTTCTTCATTCATGCCTTATGTTTTGACATGAATGGTAATACAAGCAAGCAAAAATGAAAAACAATCAATCGTAAACTACGTCTAGGGTAGCTCGGGGGACGGCTCGATCACAGGCTCGTGGGAGACGGTCGGGGTCGAGGAGCTGGATGCTCCGGCGGGTGGTGCGCTGCGGGAGATCCTCTTGGGCCTCACAGTAGGGATCCGAAGGGGTTTCTTCTTGCGGGGCGGAAGAGGCGCGATCTCCTCAATGTCCTTCTTCAATTCTTCGAGCTGTTGGCGGAGCTGGGTGTGGACCATGGCGCCCTGGCGTAGGAGCTCGTTCTGGCGCCTCAATTCCTCCACCTCGAGGGTCAACAGGGGGTTCTGCTCAAGCTGTCGACGGAGCTCGGCATTCTCACGGGTCAGGTTCTCAGAAGTGTGGCGGTAGAAGTCGATGGTGTCGTGCTGGCTGTCTGCGTCGAGGACAGCCTCTGTGTGGAGGTTGTCCATGGCCTCCAAGAGTCTCATCGTGCGGGTGATGGCGGAGTTGCTCAGCGTGAGGGGGCTGATGTAGATGCTGCGGTGACACCCGGGTGTGCGCATGGGCATGAAGCGGTAGACGGTGTCGCGGAGGTGGCAGTCGTATACCAGTCGAAGCTCGGCGAGGGACTGAAGAGCGGCTCGCTGGCTAGCCACCACGAATGAAGGTCCTCCAACTCCATGGGTGTAGAAGGGTGGCTGGGTGGAGGAGGGGCGGATCACCACCGTGACCTCGCAGTAGCTCTCGTTCGCATCGGGAAAAATCCCGTGGAACGCGGGCTCATGGGGAAACCCCAAGAAGTCGACGAGCACGCGAAGCTCGCGGATGAATCCGGCCTCATCACGAAGGTTCCCACTCATGGTACGGACCGGCATCTACAAAAGAGAGAAAGTTTTTGTGAAAATCTCGGAAGATGAGAGGATAAGTCGTGTTGGTAAGAAAATACAGTAAGTCTAAGTCCTAAGGTCAGGTCTGTTTGGCTCCCTACAGTCAAGTCGGCTCTGATACCATCTTGTCACGCCCCGATTTAATAAATCAGGACTTTATTGAAATTCCATAGAAAATCAATAAAACAAGACGTTCATCATGCGACCACGTACAATACGGACAATCATTCACGGTTCGTAGACTGCATTAATACAAAAGTGAATAAAGGTGAAGAGAAACTAATAAAATAAGGGTCCTAGATGAACGCCTCCTTCCAGTCTCGCCTTGACTGGGTCGCTACTCCAGACCTTCATCCTCTTCGTAGTAGACTGGCTCTGATGGTGTAAGTCAACGGGGTGAGTACAGATGTACTCAGCAAGCCACCGAATGCAAATATAATGCAAGGTAATAACAAGGGAGATAGTGGCTAGTTTTGCGGAAGCAGCATAATTGTAAAGTTTTAAATGTGAGCAATTTATTAGTATGGAAAAGTAAACATGTGAGTGCATCATCATCTTCTAACTCGAGGGGTACAGTCAGCCCCACCTCGCTCAACAGTCCTTACGTGCCATGAATAACTCAACCATTCAAACAATTGTAAACTAACTGCGAGTAGTCACACAACCCGCCCTTGACCGTGGGCTCGGCTTTTCGAAAAGATTGAATTACTCTGATCAGAGATGTACCACTGTACCCACAAGGCACGCACTCATCACCTACACCGAAGTGTAACAAGATGACCCATTTCACGGGAACTCATGCCAAAACCTTTCATATAGTCCTCCCCGACCCAACAGCACCCTCTTATGGGTTTCATATGGTGTCCCGACGCATCGGAGCCCCACCATACCCCCCCTTGAGCCTCGTCGGTACAAGTCGCCCGCAGGCTAGCCCCTTGCCCCCTCCTCTATGGTGCATCGAGCCGGAGTATTCTATACTTCCAGTTAGGACTTACCCATTAGACTTGTGGTTGGTACGGAAGTGCTTTGCAACAGATCCCGCAGACCGGTCCTTATAGTGCCCCGGGTGCGACAAACCAGTGCCCGAGCTTGCACCCGGAACCCACCATACTTATAACTTAGCCAACTCCAACAGAGTCCAGAGACGAGAATAACGGGGAAATTCATATACAGAATCCAGCTATCTACGACTCATTCTTTTTATCCTATAGCAGTCATGCCGGTACATTGGGCACTAGCTAATATTTTTATAGTAGAGTGACAAGGAGTTAAGGCTCAATAAGCATGGCTTGGGTTTTCACACAAGGACGGGGATCTAATAAATATAAGTGTAAGGCTTGATTATTGGACTAATGCATTATTAACCTATGGGTTATAGCGATAACTTATTAAAACATGGGCTCAATTATGATCAACTGTTTCCACAGAAGGGTCGATGACTTGCCTTGATCAGCAAATGGGGATGGAGGAACCTCGGGGTAGAACTCCTGCTCCTCGATGAACTCGTAGTCTTCTCGATACGGAAAAATAAACAGTACATTCAATAAACAGATAAAATCCACCAAATACACATACATATTTGTGGGTGTTTTTATGTGAAGTAATATTTTAATATTCCAAAGTTTGGTATAAAACAGTAAAACCTAACATTTTTAGGATTTTTCCTAATTTATTTTCTGTATCTCTAATTTTAACCCTAAGGGGTTTTTATTCATTTATTTATTAAAAATATTTTGGGTAATAGTAACATACTGTTTTTATGGCATTAATGTGTAGAGAATATTATTCTGGATTTAACAAAATTTGAATGGTGAAATTTGGAGTTAAAATGAGCAAGATATGAATTTTTGAAGTTTAAACTATTTTCGGAATTTTATTTAAATTGGAAAATGGGCTCTGGTCCACGGTGAGCCAGGCTCACAGTGGACCGCTGCACTGTGCGCGTGGACCGGTCGATCCAGACCCTTCGATCATGATCGGACGGCCATGATGCCTTCCGACACGGCACGGGCTTAAGGGGTACGTACCCCCCTTCGTCTCCGGCGACGGCGGGCTCGGGTGCGGCTACGACGGCGGCGACGAGGGCCTAGGGGGTCTAGCTAGGGCCAAAATGGAATGCGGAGGTGAAGGGGGTCCTGACAGTACCTTCGGTGGCGATGATGGGGGCCTGGAGGTGACCGGCGGCGAGCGTAGACGACGGAGAGGGTTCGGGTGCTCGACGGTGACGGCGATCCGGTGGTCTTCACGACCGACGGAGGGGTGGCCGATGACGAGCGGGCTCCGGCGGTCTCGTCGGTGGCGGTGGCTAGGGCGATGGGGGCTGGGATCGACGGCGAGGGCTCGCCGAAGGTGGAGCAGAGGGGAAACCCGAAAAAGGAGTGGCGGCGCTCTGGATCGCTATGGCTCGGGCTACGGCGGTGTGGACTGAGTGCGGTGAGGGCGAGGGGTTTATATAGGGGGGTCGCCGGAGGTCGGGATGGCAAGGAACCAAAGGGTTCCCTAGAACTCCGGCGAAGCCTTTCCAAGCTTCGGGTAGCTTTCCTAAAGCGCAAAAACGCGTCGCCATGGATGGAAAGGAGGCGGTGGCGTGCGAGGAAGGCGATCCGGGGGTGATCCAGGCGATCGCGGGCTGCCGGCGGCGAGAAGCAGAAGGAAATCGCCGGGAGAAAGGAAGGGGGCGATCCCCTTCCATCGGAGACGAAGCATCTGACAGGTGGCCCCCACCTGTCAGCGGGCGAAAAAAAAAAGGAAGGGCCGACAGGCGGGCCACGCTGGTCAGAGGGCGGAGGCGGGCGCTTGTGGCTGCCATGTGGGGCCGAGGCGGGTGCGGGCGGAAGAGAGAGGAGGGGAGCGGCGCCGACACCTGGGTCCCACAGGTCAGTGACTCGCGGTTTGGACTGGGCTGGGCTCGGTTACTTTGGAGGTTGAGGCCCATTAAGCATTTTTAATTCTTTTCTGATTTAAAATAAATCCAGTAATTCATATATTTGATTAAGGATTGAATCACTGTTGGTAAAAATTCCTAAAATTATATTTTGGCCTCTAGTTTATCTCATAAAATTTTCAGGTCCATATTTTGAATATTTTTCCCTGTTTGGCTTTATTTGGATTCTTTCATGATTTTCCTTTACTATTAAATCCAGAAATGATTTAAATAATAATTTTATTTTATTTTATTTGTTTTTATTTCTTGGGGTGTTACACCTTCTTCGAGGTATCTTCTGTTTTTTTATGTTTAGTTTTAAATATTTTAGTAGTAGTTTAGAAATAATTTAGTAGTTATTTAGGAGTAGTTTAGTAATAGTTTAGTAGTAATTTAGTTATACATTTATTTGACATATGTTTTCAAATTAATTTAGGGTTCCTACTTAAATTAATTCGAAATCATATGTCAAATAAGTGAAGCCTCGTAAGAGCTCCCTGTTGAACGCATGGTGCCTCATAAGTAAGGCACAGTCCTTCGGATCCACCTCTTTGTCAATCCATTCAACAAAGTCACATAGCGGAGGTGACAACGGTGGAGGAGTTACCTACACGCATAAATATTAATACACATATTGTAAGTAATTGATTCAAGACAAATATAAAAAGAGAACAAACAAAAATTATTAATACCAGTTTATTTGCATGTGGTCCATGCTTTGGCCTTAGTTTTGGCTTTTCTAGAGTCCAAGAGTAGTTCGCACACTTTCAATACCTCATCTCGTAAGTGAGGTCATCCTGACTTTTCATGAATTTACATGTGTCTCCACACAAACACAAGGGGGGTTCGACACCTTCCCGTGGACGATGACGAGGATGAGTCGCTATATCCTTCTTCATCATCTACGAATGTATGTCAACATAAATTCAATCTATCATAATATGTCTACATTTTCTCTAAAATATACAAACATTAACCGTACATTATTCTAATAAGTCAACTAAATCTTGAATTGATTAAACATGATAGAATTACCTCGGAGTAGTAGGCAACTTGTAGGCCCAGGATGTGTTGGACAAGTGCACCAGGTGGAATTTGGTGTGCTTACAAGGGGTTGTTCGGGCCCTATTTATAGAGCCACGTTCGGTGACTGATCGACTAAACTAGGCTCATGTGGGCAGGTTTGTCCGTTGCAGTGCCGAATGTAGCCAACGGCTAGGCCACGTCAGCGCCGCAATGGCTAGCCGGGCCAAACGTGGCCACGTTCAGCCGAACATCCATCGACGTAGTCTAGATTTGCAATTTTTAAAAATTGATTATCATATTTGATTTTTTTAAAATATATATTATTAAAAAATTTACAAAATATTTCTAGTAAATTAAATGATCTTACGATTACGTAGAAGATTGATGGAGTGTAGAAGAATTAGCCATTACAAAGTTCTTTAATTTTTAGTTTTATTGCAGTGTGATTGGGGATTTAGTATTGATTTAAAAATAGGAGGCACAAAATAGTTTTTAGGAAATAGTAGGGATAGAACGATCCTTGTATTAAATTTTAAGAAATCTCTAGTAGATATTACAAGACATTTTTACAAATTTCTCTCCGCCGGAGAGGAACGGCCGCTCTACGACATAGGAGGCGCTGCTGCGGTACGACGATGACGGCGCCGGCGGCCCGCGCGAGCCACTGCCGCGGAAACGCACGATGAATACCACTTCCCAGATTGCTATCGTCGGCACCATCGTCTGCCCCATCGAAAGCCTCGACTACGAGTACGCCCCCGCAAGCCCTCAGTCCGTTCCCTTCTGTTAATCTTACTCGGTACTTGGAGGAAGATTTTGATCTCTATTATTTGGCCGTGGTGATCTTGATTCTTGAAGGGTGATCATTGCCTTTAGTTTATTGATTGACTTGGACACGAGAAAGTTAGGATCTTGTGGTGCATTTGGAATATAAAACGTGATCCTTGTCTCCTTGATGATTCTAAAAAAGGGGAAACCAGTGATCTTGATGCGCCTTTTTGTTGAAGTTTGTAAATAATCATATAATTGTGTAAAGGGCGATCTTCTTTGGTGAGCTTCCGAATATACTTTTGTAACGAACACTTGTTGTAAATTATTGACTACGGAATCGGTTGATGCTGGTATTGAAAAAGAAAAGTGGAAAACTAGGGCTCTGCTCCGGAAATGTGACAATCACTTTTTGTAGTGCAATTGGAACAGCATAAACACGCCTGACCGTGCTTGCATGTTGCTGCAAAAAAGAGAGCGAGACTAATGTAGTTGAATTAATATGTTTTTTTCGGACTACAACATACCAAAGTAAAAAAACCAAGAAGTGAGAAATTGAGAATAAACCAACCGCTGCAATTAATTATTAGGAAGTCGATGGTTGAATTCTGAAGAGAAAAAAATAAAAGTGTATTCAAGAATGGACATTTACCTGTTTACTAAGCACATTTAATTAGTCACGCTTTTTAACTTTTATACTGTGTGTTTCAGAATCGTAGATAATGATCTTTTCAAGCAAGATTGGCGAGAAAGAAGAAGAAGTTATTTTAGTATATTGTTCTTAAATGGGCTTTAGTTCTGCTTATTGGCATGTTGACTAGAATTGTTGGTTTATTTAACAATCTAGCAGTTGAAAATATTGCTGGATTCAAATTATTGCTCACAAGTGACCTCATGCTCAAGCATAGATAAAGATTTAGAGAATAAGTCTATGTGTGTGTGTGTGTTTTGGCATGACATGTTGTTTGGCATGACATGTGTGATGTCCATGTGTGGACAAGTTTGTAGTCTTAGCACCTTTAGCATCTTAGACTAGCATCTTTGCTTTAGCATCTTAGACTAGACTAAGCATCTTTGCTTTAGCATCTTAGACTAGCATCTTTGCTTTAGCATCTTAGACTAGCATCTAGCATCTTGGGCTACATGGCTAGCCTATAAATATGTATCCCCAACCATTTGGGTTGGCATGGCATTTGAGTGAGTTGAATGAGAAGAAAATTGCCCCAACTCTGAGTGTCATCCCTACCAATGCGAGTGTTCTCTCTAACAATTGGTATCAGAGCTGTATGGTTCTGTGACCTTTCCAATCCCCTCCGCGACTCTCTCCAACGGAGACGCCCTTCTCCTTGTTCATCTTCCTCCCTTGCCGGTCCACCGGAGACCAACGACTCGGCGAGCTCCACCCACACTCCGAGCAGCAGCTCGATTGTAGCGGCTTCCTCCTAGGGCAGCAGCAACCCTCACGACCCTTCCACTCTACCACCTCGCAATGTCCACAGGAGACTCTCTTCGCTCGGTCACCTCGAGCGCACGACGTCGGCAGGAGGCCGAAGTCGCCGCGGCGGAGGAGCGCGACCGGGTGGCAGCAGAGGTTGTGGCAGCGACGGCTCGGAAGGTGAGGTTGGCGGCGGCAGAACTGGCAGCAGCGAGAGCGGAAGAGGAAGCGGCGGCGACTGTGGCTGCAGCACGTGTTGCGGCGGCAGAGCTCGAAGCTTTGCGCCACGGTAGCAACAGTGGCAGTGCCTCCGAGGGAGGTAGCCTCGACTTGGAGGCCGAGTTACCAAGGAGGGCGAAGGATGAGCGGGTGGCGCAGTGGGCAGCAGCGCAGCCCCGTGCTCGCGGCGGCAGCCCAAACAAGCCCAGGCGCGCCGACAACACTCCAGGAGGATGCGCACGCGACGGTCGTGCTCATGGCGAACGCGACCCTCACAGGCGGCGTGGCTCTCCTTCCCTGGACCGGCGCCATGGTCTTCGTGGCTTCCAGACCATCATCAAGGACGCTGGTGCTGGTGGTGGATGGCCCACCCTCACCAAGACCAACTACACCCAGTGGTCCATGATTATGAGGGTGAAGCTCCAAGTGCGGCACATGTGGGAGGCGGTCACATACGACGACGTCGACTACGATGATGATCGACGGGCGTTGGAGGCCCTCTTTGCTGCAATTCCGCTGGAGATGCAGTGTTTGATTGCTTGCAAGCAGACTGCCAAGGAGGCTTGGGATACTATCGCTGCAGTATGTATCGGCAGCGATCGCGCCCGCAAGGCTACGCTGCAGGCACTACGCAAGGAGTGGGAGAACCTGGCTTTCAAACCAGGTGAGGATGTTGATGATTTTGCTCTCCGTCTCAACTCTCTACTGCAGAAGTTGGTGCAGCATGGCGAAGACCTCATCAACGAGGAAAGAGCTGTTGAGAAGCTCTTTCGCTGCGTTCCCGGGAAATACAAGCAAATGGCTCGTTCGATCGAGTCCTTGATGGACCTCTCCAGGATGTCGATCGGAGAAGCGATAGGTCGCCTCAAGGTCGTCGACATCGACGAGCCCTAGCCATCTTCAGAGCCGGCCACCACTGGTGGCAAGCTTCTCTTCACCGAGGAGCAGTGGCTCGCGCGCCAGCGAGAGCAGAAGAAGGGGGAGGCATCAAGTTCGTCAAATGGCCACAAGCGCCAGCCACGCAGGGGGCGCAAGGCCCCCCAGGCGCATGGAGGCGCTACTGGCGGCGCCAACGGTGGCCGCAAGGCCACCCGTGATGACACTTGTCACAACTGTGGCAAGATCGGCCATTGGGCTAGGGACTGCCTGCAGGCGAAGCGCGGCGGTCAGGCACATGTCGCGCAAGCGCAAGAGGAGCCAGCTCTGTTCCTTATACATGGGAACATTGAGCTGCACTCCCCTCCCACGTCGACAGCCGCCGCTCTTCTCCACGTCGACGAACCGCGCGCACACGTCTTCCTCGGCAATGGGTCCAATGATGACAAGATTGACGGGTGGTTCCTCGACACCGGCGCCACCCATCACATGACCGGGCGGCGAGACCACTTCTCCGACCTGGACTCCAGCGTGCGAGGGTCCGTCAAGTTTGGGGACGCCTCCGCCGTGGAGATAAGGGGCGTCGGCTCTGTCATCTTCACCGCCAAGACCGGCGAGCATCGGATGCTCACTGGTGTCTACTACATCCCCGAGCTGAGGAACTCCATCATCAGTCTGGGCCAGCTGGATGAGAATGGCTCGCGCGTGGAGATCGAGCATGGGGTGCTGCGCATTTGGGATCATCAGCACCAACTTGTCGCCAAGGTAAATAGAGGAAGCAATCGCCTCTATGTCCTTCATGTGCAGGTGGCGCAGCCTGTGTGTCTTGCAGCCCACCGCGACGACGACGCGTGGCGGTGGCACGAGCGCTTTGGGCACCTCAACTTTGAGGCCCTAAAGCAGCTCGGCATCAAGGAGATGGTGCGGGGCATGCCGAGTGTCGAGCATGTGGAGCAGTTCTGCGACACCTGCGTGCTGACCAAGCAGCGGCGACTCCCATTCCCTCATCAGGCGAGCTTTCGCGCCAAGGAGAAGCTCGAGCTCGTGCACGGCGACCTTTGCGGTCCCGTGACACCGGCTACCCCTGGAGGCCGGCGCTACTTCCTCCTCCTCGTCGACGACGTGTCCCGCTACATGTGGGCAGTGCTTCTCGACACCAAGGCAGCAGCCGCAGATGCTATCAAGCGTCATCAAGCTGCCGCGGAGAAGGAGTGCGGCCGCAAGCTCCGGGTGTTGCGCACGGACAACGGCGGTGAGTTCACGGCGGCTGAGTTCGCGGCGTACTGCGCCGACGAGGGCATTCAGCGCCACTACTCCGCGCCGTACACACCACAACAGAACGGCGTCGTCGAGCGCCGCAACCAGACGGTGGTGGCCACTGCTCGCGCCCTCCTCAAGCAAAGGGGGATGTCGGCGATCTACTGGGGAGAGGCGGTGATGACTGCCGTCCATCTCCTCAACCGCTCGCCCACCAAGGCTCTTGACGGCGAGACACCGTATGAAGCCTGGCACGGACGCAAGCCGACGGTTGGCCACCTTCGCGTTTTTGGTTGCCTGGCATTCGTCAAGGAGCTCGGCCACATCGGCAAGCTTGATGATCGGAGTGCGCCAGGGGTCTTCATCGGCTATGCGGAGGGCTCCAAGGCCTACCGCATCCTCAACCCTACGACACAGCGCGTCCACATCTCACGAGACGTTGTGTTCGATGAAGGGCGAGGCTGGACGTGGGGCAAGATGGCGAATGATGGCTCGACTTCGACGATCAACGATTTCGTCGTCGAGTACGTCTACTTCGAGGGAGCAGGGGGAGCTAGCAGCTCACCTTCACCGAGCTCGCTTGCCCCAGCACCTGGCACATCATCAGCTCCGGCAAGTACTCCACCACCTCCTGCACCGGCCACACCTCGCTCTCCTACACCGACGCCCACATCTCCGGGATCGGCATCCGCAGCTTCAGTCCATGATGAGCAGCGCATAGTGGAGTTCGCTACTCCATTGTCAAACGACGGGGACCGTGTCGATGCTTGCCATGACGGCGAGCCTCTACGATACCGCACCATGGATAACATCCTTGGTGAGCAGCCCGTTCCTGGGATGGCGCAACATGACTTCGATGCGGAGCTGCACTTGGCGCATGACGACGGTGAGCCACGTTCCTTCGCTGAGGCGGAAGGAGACGCGGCCTGGCGCGCCGCGATGCAGCAGGAGATGGACGCCGTCGAGCGGAACCAGACATGGGAGCTGGCTGATCTTCCGGCCGGCCACCGTGCCATCACCCTTAAGTGGGTGTTCAAGCTGAAGAAAGATGAGGCCGGGGTGGTGGTCAAGCACAAGGCTCGGCTGGTGGCACGCGGTTTCGTTCAACAGGAGGGAGTCGACTTCGACGATGCCTTCGCTCCTGTTGCACGGATGGAGTCCATTCGTGTCCTCCTCGCGCTGGCAGCCCAGGAGGGTTGGCGTGTCTATCACATGGATGTCAAGTCCGCCTTCCTCAATGGCGACTTGAAGGAGGAGGTCTACGTTCGACAGCCGCCGGGATTTGTCATCCCCGGCAAGGAGAACAAGGTTCTCCGCCTGCGCAAGGCCCTCTACGGCTTGCGACAGGCACCACGAGCTTGGAACGACAAGTTGGACTCCACCCTCAGGCAGATGGGGTTCCATCAAAGTGCTCATGAGGCTGCAGTCTACCGGCGGGGCAAGGGAGACAATGCCCTGCTGGTAGGCGTCTACGTTGACGACTTGGTGATCACCGGCACCAAGGAGGTGGAGGTAGAGGCGTTCAAGACGAAGATGAAGGCCACCTTCCAGATGAGCGACCTAGGGCTCCTCTCCTTCTACTTGGGGATCGAGGTGCACCAGGACAGCTCTGGCACTTCACTTCGCCAGACCGCCTACGCCAAGCGCATCGTCGAGATGGGCGGACTCACCGACTGCAACCCAGCCTACACTCCCATGGAGGAAAGGTTGAAGCTGAGTCGCGACAGCACGGCGGAGGAGGTGGACGCGACGCAGTACCGGCGCATTGTGGGTAGCCTTCGCTACCTTGTCCACACGCGACCGGACTTGGCGTTCGCAGTTGGCTACGTCAGTCGGTTCATGCAGCGACCAACGACGGAGCATCAACAGGCCGTGAAGAGGATCCTACGCTATGTCGCGGGGACCTTTGACTACGGCTTGTACTACCTGAGGTGCCCCGGTGCGGCGCATTTCATCGGGTACAGTGACAGCGACCACGCCGGCGACATCGACACAAGCAAGAGCACAAGCGGGACGTTGTTCTTCCTCGGCAAGTGTCTGATCAGTTGGCAGTCGGTCAAGCAGCAGGTGGTGGCCATGTCCAGTTGCGAGGCAGAGTACATCGCAGCCACTTCTGCATCAACTCAGGCTCTCTGGCTGGCTCGGCTGCTTGGCGATCTTCTTGGCAGAGATGCCGAAGCGGTGGAGCTCAGGGTGGACAGCAAGTCTGCTTTGGCTTTGGCAAAGAACCCTGTTTTCCACAAGCGCAGCAAGCACATCCGGGTGAAGTACCACTTCATCCGGAGTTGTTTGGATGAGGGGAGTGTGAAGGCAAGCTACATCAACACCCAAGACCAGCTCGCCGACTTCCTCACCAAGTCGCTTGGGCGGATCAAGTTCCAGGAGCTTCGCGCCAGGATTGGGATGGTTCAGATTTCCCAGAAGGCGCCACACAAGACTTAGGGGGAGATTGAGAGAATAAGTCTATGTGTGTGTGTGTGTTTTGGCATGACATGTTGTTTGGCATGACATGTGTGATGTCCATGTGTGGACAAGTTTGTAGTCTTAGCACCTTTAGCATCTTAGACTAGCATCTTTGCTTTAGCATCTTAGACTAGACTAAGCATCTTTGCTTTAGCATCTTAGACTAGCATCTTTGCTTTAGCATCTTAGACTAGCATCTAGCATCTTGGGCTACATGGCTAGCCTATAAATATGTATCCCCAACCATTTGGGTTGGCATGGCATTTGAGTGAGTTGAATGAGAAGAAAATTGCCTCAACTCTGAGTGTCATCCCTACCAATGTGAGTGTTCTCTCTAACAAAGATTTCACTCTGGTGCTTTTGATATTCTACCATGAGTTGTAGATTAATACCTCCTCCTGATTTTCCATACAATTTATTAATTTATTTCGATGGAGTACTGTAAATTTATCGACGGTATGCTACTTCTAGTGCAGGTACTTCACAGCATTGTGGTACAGGGTAGTATTGGCAACCACTGCTGCAGCAATCTGTGCTTACATAGCACCTGGGTCTGGCATCCCTGGAGTTAAAGCATATCTTAATGGAGTTGATGTTTATTCTATATTAGCTCCCAGTAAACTATTTGTGAAGGTTGATTTTACTCAGAACTCAGAATAACATACATTCACAATTGAGTAAGATATCTTACATTTCAAGATTTTTTATACTGTATTGATTTCTTTCACCAGTTTATACCATTTGATTAATTATATCATTTCCAACATTTTCGATTAATTATATCATTTCCAACATTTGCATACCATGTTATGAACTTCTCTTGTTACTTGTCACAACCTCCAAAAAAAATTCAGTCTTGTTGGCTTAACCCCATTGATGTTCTCTTTTCAGCTATAGTAATCTGCCCAAGTTGCTGATTACAATCTACAATAATTATTTCGTATAAAGTATGGCAAATAGAATAATTTGGCTAACAAGAAATAAATCTAGTTGATATAGATGGAAACTAATTGGTAAGCAAGGACTGATCCTGTCATAGGAAGTGGACTGGCAAGGAGGGGGCGAATAGGCCCAGGCTCTACCCTAAGGCCTAGGCGGCTCCAAGACCTAGGCCTAACCTGGTGAGGGTTTGTTATCTGTTAATGGTAATATTAAGACAGTTTAGGTTAAGGAGTCCTAAGATTGAGTCAATTTAGGTTAAGGACTCGTGATTAGATTACATTTGTTTAGATTCAGTTTGTGAGTTGTTATCAAATTAGATGGTTGGTCCTGTGTATATAAACAGGACCAGACTAGGAGTTTAGATCATCAAGTATTCAGTTTTGGCATTGCCTTCTCTGTATCCCCTGCCTCACCCTTTCTCCAACAATAAACATGAAGGAAGCCTGATGTTAGATTGTTGTACAGAGTTCCACTACATCTGTTACATTAGGACAATCATCTTCGTTTCATTATTCTTTTATATTTTCACCAATTTCATTAAATGTGAAAGAGTGTCTGTCACGTGGGAATATCTAGAACACAAGGCCGAATTGGCCCCTAGCCTCAGCGGCGCGGTAGCCTCCGCGCCGACAAGATAGGGCTCCAACCTGGCCTTCTTTGATCTAATCTTTCTTAACTTTATTCTTCTCCCTAATTACAAATTATGGTCCTCTTTATATAGGGCTGATGTCCCCTTATTCTAGGACTCTTTAGAAATAGGACTCAAAACCCTAAACCTAATAGGACTCTAACTCTAAACCTAATAGAGTCCTAATCTGCTATAGTACCGGACGGTACTGTTCACGGTGAACAGTACCACGTGGGTATTGTTCACGGGCTAGCTGGGATAGGCCCAAAACCCTAGCCCATGATATTACACCCCTCTTTTGAGCAGCTCGCCCTCGAGTTGTCGTACGATATCTAACTCGACACCTATTATGAATAAAACTCAAGCCTTTTACATCTCGACTTGAGGTAGACCCAATCTCATCCATCGTAGAGATAGGACAACTCCACATCGTGGCCCAACCTGTCCACACCTGACATCTCCCCCACCGTCGAAAGTCAGCTCGTCCTTGAGCTGGATAGCGTGGTATCACCACATGAACTCATTGCGGGGGACCCATGATGTGGGCGACAAACCTTGATCTGTTCGTCCTTGCCATATCTGGTTCAGCCCATAATCCTCCTAGACTTTCTCAAAATTAGAGGGTTGCAACGTGTCAAGGGCCTCAAACCCTAGGGCGCGAGGACCTTGGCTGCTTAGCTCGTAGCCGGCGTGGGGAATCCCCTTGCTATGCTATCTTGTAGAATAGGGGAGACTTTAGAGAATGAGGGAGACTTCAGAGAACTAGGACAGAGATTGTAGACTAATCTTTATTGCTTGCCTTTGCCCCAAGGGCTTACATCTATGCTTATAGAGCCTAATAGATAAGAACCAATCTGAATCTTAACTAACCAATCTGAATCTTAACCAATAAGGAAACCTAATCTTAATCATTAAGTAAACTAACAAAAAGTCCTAATTACTCATTGATTAGGGGCCGGCTGGTCCTTGGATAGGCTACTTGTCATGGCCTAAAATCATGGGCCGAAGGGTCTGGCCCGCCTGTGAACAGTACCAGCGATACTGTAGCAGTTAGGTTAGGTTCTGTTTAGATTAATTAGTTTAGAGTTCAGATTAGATTAAATCATATTAGATTAAATTTCTGTTTTCTGTTAGATTAGTTAAGATTCTGGTTATTAGATTAGATCGATCTTGTGACTATATAAACACGACCGATGCAATACAATAAGCGTCAAGTATTCAGTTTGTCTATTGCCTTCTTTTATCCCTGCCTCTTCGTCGCGGCGGCGCCACGGCGCCGCCACGACGGAGAGGTCCAGACCCTCGACCAACTACCTATTTTAGTATAATCTACGAAGATTAGTTACTACCAAAATCCCTACTGGTGACAACTTGGTATCAGACGGTTCAAGTTCACCATCCGCTGCGATGAATTCCCAATCTTGCACCAGTTCAGGGAGCACAATCGATGACATTCTAAAGGCTATTATGCAGCGCCTAGATGCCATCGAAGAGAAGTTGCAACTGCTGCAACCACTCCAAGCGAAAGTCATAGAATTGGAAGCAGTGGTGACGGAGCAGGCGGACACAATTGAAGAGAAGCTGCAGCCGGCCCAGCCCTTGGAGTAGAGGGTAGTCACATTGGAGGTGCTCATCTAGGATCCTGGCCAGCAACATCCCCAAGTTGCCGCTGATCACGTGGATCCACCTCCGCGTCACCAGGGAGAGAGGCGACCAAGGCTGCCCCGGTGGCTGCGTGGGCGGCCTCGGCAAGGTCAGGTAAGGCGGCGACAGGGGCGGACCCACCATGGAGCATGGGGGTACACTTGTACCCCCAAATTTTTTTGCAAAAATTTGAGTATATATATATATATGTACATATATATGTATATATATGTATATGTGTGTGTTTTAATTGGGTTAAAATATAGCCTAATAATTTAATGGTTAGTCCAATAATCTACTTTTCTAATTAACTAACTCTATTCATCTTCTGTCATATCTTCCTAATAGCCAACGAATATCGCTACGTCATTACGTATCGCTAAAAAAGTAGTATGTGTTTCATATAATTATATTATTGTTTTTAGTCCTTTTAAATAAGTTTCTGGAAAATAAAGAATCATCTTATTACATGATAGTCTATGATGTACTTTTCTATGGTTTGTTATAAAGATGTTATAAATTTTCTTATATTGATTTGATCTCCATGATAATTGTGAAAGTTGCATGTTTGAATGTGGTATAAGTAAATTTGACAATCCTCCATAGAAGATATTTTATTGGTACCATCTAATGTAATTTATCAAACACACTCTGTCCATAAGATATAGACCATAACCTTGGTGGTTGTCATGACAGTCACGACGACGTCTACTAGCTGCTACCCTATCTAGATAGAAAAAAATCTATTTTTCTTATGTTTCATTATTATTCACTAGAAATTATATTGGTTCACTAGTGTTGAGAATGTGATATAAATTATTTTGATATATGTGTATCTAGATTGAGTGTTTATCATACATTTAGTTTATCATTGTTATTAAATCAATTTTTGGTATATTATATACGTGATTTATAGACTGTTTAATTTTGTACCCCCATTATATAAATCCTAGGTCCGCCACTGGGCGGCGACGGCTCGGTCGGCGACGTCAACAGTGCTGCGGAGGCCAACGCTACTTCCCTGACCACGTAGAGCACACCCTCGCGAGCACGGATGACAGTCTGACTGACGGTTGGGGGATCGACGTGGGATGCCTTGGCAGCACCAATAGCCTAGCTCGAGGACGAGCTAGTTTTCAAGGGGGGAAGACATGTCATGGCCTCAGATCATGGGCAGAGGGCCTGGCCCGCCTGTGAACAGTACCAGCGGTACTGTAGCAGTTAGGTTAGGTTCTGTTTAGATTAATTAGTTTAGAGTTTAGATTAAATTAAATCAGATTAGATTAAATTTCTGTTTTCTGTTAGAGTAGTTAAGATTCTGGTTGTTAGATTAGATCGATCTTGTGTCTATATAAATAAGACTGATGCAATAGAATAAGCGTCGAGTATTCAGTTTGGCTATTGCCTTGTATCCCTGCCTCTTCGTCGCGTTGCCGCAATGGCACCATCGCGACGAAGAGGTCTAGACCCTCGACCAACTACCTATTTTAGTATAATCTACGAAGATTAGTTACTACCAATTCAATGGAAATCCCTGCCGGTGACACTGCTGTTGTGGCTGGCCCAAGGCAGACCATGGCATCTCCCCCTCCTTTGAAGACCAGCTCGTCCTTGAGCTGGCAAAGCGGTGAGGTACTATCGACATCTTCCGATGTGGCTGACTAGAAAGGTCGCACCAGGAAATGTTGTGACCCCTGTACCAAAAGGATATGGAGAGTGTACTAAAATCCCAAGTGATCGTCTTGAGTGATGCAAGTCATTTCATTCCTAGGACTATGTCGTAGTCGACCAGGGATAGTGCGCAGAAATCTGCTTGAAATTCTTCATTGCCGATCTTGAAACTGGTGTTGTGGCACACGCCTAGGCATGGCATGCGTTCACCGGTGGCCAACTTGACTGGCAACTGGTCATGAGGGAGTCGATGTAGGGAGGTAAGATCAACTGCCTTCTCGGAGATGATGTTGTGGGTGGCACCCGAGTCGAGGAGGGCAATAAGCGAGGTGCTACCCAACTACGCACACACTTGCATTGTTTCACTTGGATGAACACAAGTGATGACGTGAAGAGTGATTTGTGGCTCGGTGTTCCTGTGGTCAGTTGGTGGGGAGTCATCGTTGATGGCCAAGTCGAGGAGGAAGATGCGCGGGCAAACCTTGTGGTGACCCGGACCGTATATCTCGTTGCAGTTGAAGCAGAGCTCGAGACGACGACGTTCTTCCACCTCTGCTTGGGACAATTGTTTTATCGACCGATCTCCTACTGTGACCGATGTTGTTGTCGAGGTCGGTGGCGGGAACGATGCTAGGAATGCCAAGTGGGCCGACGGTGTGGGCAGGAGTCCACGATCCTGATGTTGTGTTGGTGTGGGGGTCAGGACTAGGGCGGCGACGCACTGATTGTGAAGCTCCAACTTGCGGGCCAAGCTCATGGCGACGTCGAGAGATTGTGGATTATGAATTTCCACGTCAAGGCTGAGGGGAGGTTGCAGTACTGCTGTAAATAGCTGAATACTCTGCTCTTCCGTGAGGGTACCTGCATGAGGTAGTAAGGCCTCGAAGCGTTCTTGAAACTCTTCTGCGGGCCTCGTGCATTTGTAAGCAGCAAGCTCGCCCAACGGGTTAGAGCGAAGGGGCAGTCCGAAACGTAAATTCAAGAGCTCTGATAATCGTCGCCATGTTGGAGTTCCCTCATCCTTCTCGATCATCATGTACCATAGTTGTGTGGCTTCAAGAAGATTATATGAAGCCATTCATATTTTCTCTTCCTCCATGATGCGTTGTTGGTGGAAGTATGACTCACAACGGTTGATGAACAGCAGCGGGTAGCCGTTACCATCATACTTGGGGAAGTCCATCTTCTAGAACCACGGAGGTCGATTGTTGTGGTGCTCATCGGTCTGTGGAAGGGTCGACGGGGGACCCCCATGGCGTGGTGGAAGTTGAAGACACTGAATTGCCAAGGAATTATTGGTCGTGGTTGTCGATAGGGCACGAACACCGGTGGTGAGGTCCCGGAGTTGGGCCATCATCTCGGCCAAGGTTGGTTGAGAGTCGTCATGCTCCGACATGTTTGTGGCGGTACTGGTGGCGTGGGTGGTTTGATTGACGTGAAACGTGGCAGTGGTAGGTGCGGCCTGGTCGGCAACGGTGGTCTAATTGGTGGGCAGCGTGGCGAAGGATCTTCTGGATGTTGTCAAGGGCCTCAAACTCTAGGGCGGGAGGACCTTGGCTGCGTAGCTCGTAGACGGCATGGGGAGAATCCCCTTGCTGCGCTATCTTGTAGAACGGGGGAGACTTTAGAGAACAAGGAAGACTTAAGAACTAGGGCAGAGATTGTAGACTAATCTTTATTGCTTGCCTTTACCCCAAGGGCTTACATCTATATTTATAGAGGCTAATAAATAAGAACCAATCTAAATCTTAACTAATCAATCTAAATCTTAACTAACTTGAATCTTAACCAATAAGGAAACCTAATCTGAATCATTAAGTAAACTAACAAAAAGCCCTAATTACTCTTTGATCAGGGGCCGGCTGGTCCTTAGATGGGCGGATGCTGCGGCTGGCCCAAGGCAGCCCATGACATCCAATCTGAATCTTAACTAACCAATTTGAATCTTAACTAACTTGAATATTAACCAATAAGGAAACCTAATCTTAATCATTAAGTAAACTAACAAAAATCTCTAATTACTCTTTGATCAGGGGCTGACTGGTCCTTGGATGGGTTTCTGTTGCGGCTGGCCCAAGGCAGCCCATGACACAATGCCTGTACCTTATTCGTCGGATCATCCAACACCTTGACACCATCATCTGATGCAGAATACCGTGACGCCATTGAAAGGGACGAACCTGAGCAATCTGAAATTTGTGACAGTGATTTCGGTGAATCAGCAATAGGTTAGGCAGAATCATTGGTGTGGTTGGACAGAGGCGGGCCAGCATGAGGTGGAGGTGACTGGTACTGGTGCTGGTCAGTGGGAAGAGTCGATGACTGGCAACAGGGCAGGCTGCCATTACGTGAGGTCCTAAACAGTAGCACCTTGCTTGGGTCCCAATCAAGTTGGCGATGGTTTTCATCAAACTATTGATCGAATGACTCCTGAAGTGCATTCAAGTCACAGCGGAGGCCCCTCATCTCTCGGTGAATTTGTGCCAAGGTCATCTCTCGTTCCTCCTGAAGTTCACGACGGCGGTCCCATATCCTCTAGAGAACCTCCTGGAGAAGGTCCTCTACCGACGGTGTCGTGGCGGCTGAACCGTCTGTTAGAGAGTGTGTGTGTGTGGGGCCCCCGGTGTGTGGGCCCCTCCTGTAAGGCTCCCCTTTATCCTCTCATCCCAAGGGAGAGGAATCTATCTCAGCTAGCTCTTCCTACATGGTATCAGAGCCTTAGGCTCCATCTTCCTCTGCCGCCGGCGCCGCCACCCGCCGCCTCCATGGCCGGCGAGCCTCCTCCGGCGAGCACCACCTTCTCCTTCTCCTCCTCCCCCTTTTCGTGGGCTGGGTTCCGCCACCATGGCCGGATCCGCGTCTGCCGCCGGGGCGGCCGGATCTGGCGCCGCCGGCTTTCCCCCGCCGGGCTTCGCCGCTGCCGGCCTTCCCCCGTCCTTCCCCGACGCCGGCGTGGCAGGCTTTGCCGCCGCCGGCCCTCTCCTGCCCGGATCCGCCGCCAGGGCGGCCCGATCCGGCGCCGCCGCTCCTCTCCTGCCCGGATCCGTCGCCGGAGCGGCCGGATCTGGCGCCCCGGGCCCTCCCCTCTCCGCCGCCGAGCTCCCCCCGCCCTGCCTCGACGCCGGCGTGCCGGCTCCGCCGCTGCCGGCCTCCCCCCGAGCTTCTTCGCCGCCGCCGGCTTCCCCCCGTGCCACTTCGCCACTGGCCCGCCTGCCCCGCCCGGACCCGACGCCGGGGCGGCCGGATCTGGCGCCCCGGGCCCTCCCCTGGCCCCTAGGGTGCCGCCCCCCCTCCCCTCCGCCACGGCCATGCAGTGGCCGACCATGGGGGGCCCCTCCTGCTGCTGCCGGCCTCGCCGGCCTCCCCCGGGCCCCGGGGGCGCTGCCCCCCCTTCCCCCTGCCATGTCCTGGCCTACCCTGGGTGGCCTCCCCATCGCCGTGGCCTCGGGCTGGCTGGCCCCTTCGGATGTGGTGGCTGCCGACGCTGCCCTTGCAGCCGCCCTTGCCACTGCCAAGACTGCTGCCGCTGCTGCTCGGGCGCGCGAGCGGGCCGCCGCCCTCGCTTGGCAGAATGCTCGTCAGACCGCTGATGCCCTGGCCCAGCATGTCGCTGAGGCCGAGCATCACCTCAAGGGTGTTGACCCCCCTGCCACCGCGGCTCCTGCTGTCGCCGCCGATCCGGATGCCGCACAGCTTCACGCCCAGGCGGCCGGTGTCCAGAACATCCGGGCGCTGGTGCCAATCACCCTCGATCCTTCATCGTCCTCCTACGCACGCTGGCGCGACCTGGTGCTCCTCACCCTCCGGCGCTATGCCCTGGATGACCACGTCCTCATCGACACTCCGTGGTCGCCAGGGGTCCGTTTGGCGGCGCATGGACAGCGTGGTGCTGTCATGGATCCTTGGGTCCATCACTGTCGAGCTCCAGGACATCGTGCGAGAACTTGGTGGCACCACTCGGCAGGCCTGGGTTGCGATCGAGGGGTAGTTCCTTGGCAACCGCGAGGCTCGTGCTCTCCAGTTGGACGCTACCTTCCGCACCTTCGTCCAAGGGGATCTCCCCATCTCGGAGTACTGTCGTCGCATGAAGGGAATGGCGGATTCTCTTCGTGACCTTGGCGAGCCTGTTGCGGACCGCACTCTTGTCCTCAACATCCCTCCGCGGTCTCGGAGACAGCTACGCCCATCTCCGGACATGGATCACGAGGACAGTGCCGTTCCCCTCCTTCCACAAGGTTCGTGATGACCTTGTCCTCGAGGAGCTGACCCGGGGACTCGCTCCCCCTTCTACTACCGCGACTGCCCTCATCACCTCCGGCTCCATCCGGCCGGCCTCCCACCCACCGCCGTCTCCGGCTCCCTCCCTTCTTGGTACTCCTTCCGCCGGGTCCACCACTGGCGATCGTGGTGGCGATCGTCGTCGCCGGGGAGGGGGGCGCCGTGGTGGTACCGGTCGCGCTCCGGCGCCTACCTCCGCCACACCAGCCCCTGCCGCCGGGAGTGCGCCCTGGCCATCCTTCTCCAACCCATGGACGGGGCGCATTTCCATGTGGCCGGGCCAGTTCACTCCTCGCCCTTCTACCCCACCTGCGGCCATGCTCACCGGGTGACCGGTCCCGCCTGCTCCTTCGGCGTGGGGCCCGTGGTCCGGTGGGTGGGATCAGACGGCCCTTGCGCAGTCATTCAACACCATGGCGTTGACTCCGCCGGCCGCCATGGATTGGGTGGCCGACTCGGGTGCTTCCTTTCACACCACTCCCCATGATGGTATTATCTCCTCTCACAGGCCCCCCCACCCATCTCACCCTTCTTCCATCATGGTTGGGAATGGCTCTTGCCTTCCGGTCACCTCCGTGGGTGATGCGACTCCTTGTGGGTCTTTTTCGCCTGCAAAACATTCTTGTCGCTCCTGACATTGTTCACAACCTTCTTTCCATTCGTCAATTCACCACTGATAATTCATGTTCTGTTGAATTTGACTCTTTTGGTTTGACTGTGAAGGATATGGCCACCCGGCGTCTCTCTTCTCCGCTGTGACAGCACCGGACCCCTCTACACGCTTCGTCTTCCACCTTCCGCTGCTCCACCTTCGTCCGCCCTTGTCGCCACAGCGTCCTCCACACTCTGGCACCGCCGGCTTGGTCATCCCGGTGTCGACATTTTGGCTCAGCTTTGTCGTAGCTCCTCTATTCCTTGTACTAGGGCCACTAGTGAGCACATTTGTCATGCGTGTCAATTAGGTCATCATGTTCGCCTACCTTTTTCTATTTCTTCCTCGCATGCTGTTCATGCGTTTGACCTTATTCACTGTGACTTGTGGACCTCTCCGATCATGAGTATTTATGGTTATAAATATTATCTGGTTGTTCTTGATGATTTTTCTCACTACTCATGGATGTTTCCTTTGCGGTCCAAGTCGGATGCCTTCCCCACGCTCACATCACTTCTTTGCTTGGGTCTCTACTCAATTTGGGGTTACTATCAAGGCCGTCCAATGTGATAATGGTCGTGAGTTTGACAACTCTGCTTCCCGGGCTTTCTTCCTCTCGAAGGGAGTCCAGTTGCGCATGTCCTGCCCCTATACCTCCCCTCAGAATGGCAAGGCTGAGCGCATGATTCGTACCACTAATAATGTTATGCGCTCCATGCTCTTTCAGGCTTCGGCTCCCGCTCGCTTCTGGGCTGAGAGCCTCCTTACTGCCACCTATGTGCTCAACCGCCTGCCTTCTAAGGCCACGAGCGCTCCCACCCCTCACCATGCCTTGTTCGGTACCCCACCTTCCTACACTCACCTTCGTGTTTTCGGGTGTGCTTGCTATCCCAACACTTCTGCCACTGCTCCTCATAAGCTTGCGCCCCGCTCGACCCTGTGTGCGTTTCTTGGCTACTCCCCCGATCATAAGGGGTACTGTTGCTTTGACCTCTCCTCTCGTCGTGTGCTTATCTCACGACATGTCATCTTCGCTGAGTCCGTCTTTCCTTTCTCCGTTGACTCCCCACCCACCACCAGCCTTGAGTTGGACTCCCTGTTTTCTACTGACCCGGTGGTTCAGCCACCTTTGTCTTCTGCAGGTACATCTCCGGCTGTTCCGGTGGCTCTCCCGCCTGCTGACGAGACATGTGTGGCAGCGGAGCTGCCCGCCGTGCCGCCCGCGGCCCCCGTGCCCCCGGCTGTGCCACGTGCGGCCACTCCCCACCAGCCGGCGTGGCCCCCCATGCCATGCGCGGCCCCGGCGTCCTCGTCCGTGCCGCACGCGGCCCCTTCCCTGTCGCCTCCTGCGCCCGGGGTTGGCCCGCTGTTGCCGTCGGCACCGTGTTCCGCCCTGGCCCTGCCCCGTGACCCCGCTCCACCTGCCGCGCCACGCGCGGCCCCGACATCTACTTCCCGCTACGCCAACCCCATTCGGGTCTACCAACGCCGCCCGACGGGAGTTGCACCGGCCCGCTCTCGCGCCGAGCTGCCGGTGTACCACCCGCCCCTCCTCCACCGCGATCTCCGCCACACTCACCCGATGGTGACTCGGTGGGCTGCGGGGGTCCTCTGTCCAGTTGACCGCCTGGTCCTCTCCGCCACTACGGAACCGCCAGTCTCTCCCATACCCTCCACTGTTCGTGGTGCCCTGGCAGATCCACACTGGCGCCACGCGATGGAGGAAGAATATGCGGCTCTTCTGGCCAATCAGACCTGGGACCTGGTGCCTCGCCCCTCTGGCTGCAATGTGGTCACCGGCAAGTGGATCTGGACACATAAACGCAAGGCAGATGGCTCGCTTGATCGCTACAAGGCTCGCTGGGTCCTTCGGGGTTTCACCCAGCGCCTTGGAGTTGACTATGATGAGACCTTCAGCCCAGTGGTGAAGCCTGCTACTGTCCGGACCGTGCTCTCCCTGGCTCTCTCGCAGTCCTGGCCAGTTCACCAGCTCGATGTGAAGAATGCTTTCCTCCATGGCACCCTGACGGAGACTGTGTACTGCAGCCAGCCTGCGGGTTTTGTGGATCCCGCCCACCCTGAGAGTGTTTGCCGGCTCAACAAGTCTCTGTATGGTCTGAAGCAGGCTCCTCGGGCTTGGTACAGTCGGTTCGCCTCCTTCCTGGTGTCTGTGGGGTTCAGCGAAGCAAGAGTGACACTTCTTGTTTGTCCTCCACCGCGGTGCTGACTCAGCCTACTTGCTGCTTTATGTGGATGACATTATTCTCACTGCGTCCAGCCAGTCTCTACTTCAGCGGATTGTCTCCTCGTTGCAGCAGGAGTTTGCCATGAAGGACCTTGGTGTGCTCCACTTCTTGGGAGTGACAGTAGAACACCGCCCTGATGGCCTCTTCCTTCACCAGCGCCAGTACGCCTTGGATGTCCTTCAACGCGCAGGGATGGCTGACTGCAAGCCCTGTGCCACTCCAGTCGATGCTCAGTCCAAGATTTCCGGTACAAAGGGCACACCAGTGGATGATCCCACTGCCTACCGAAGCATTGCTGGCGCCCTTCAGTACCTCACTTTCACTCGGCCGGATATCTCCTATGCGGTGCAGCAGGTGTTCCTTCACATGCACGACCCCAGGACCCGCACCTTACTGCTATGAAGCGGATTCTCCGCTATCTGCGCGGCTCCCTCGACTTTGGCCTTCACCCTTCGGCGTTCTCACTGTTGCTGACCTCGTGGTTTACACTGACGCCGACTGGGCGGGCTGCCCAGACACGCGTCGCTCCACCTCCGGCTACGCCGTCTTCTTTGGTGGCAACCTCGTGTCTTGGTCATCCAAGCGGCAGCCGGTTGTCTCCCGCTCCAGTGCTGAGGCTGAGTACCGGGCTGTTGCCAATGGGGTGGCCGAGGCATCCTGGCTCCGGCAGCTCCTCGGGGAGCTCCATTGCCCCCTCGCCAGGAGTACGTTGGTCTACTGCGACAACGTCAGCGCCGTCTACCTCTCCACCAAACCCCCGTCCAGCACCAACGCACCAAGCATGTGGAAATTGACCTCCACTTCGTTCGTGATCGTGTC
>JAAALK010000101.1:0-27270 GCA_019279435.1 Zizania palustris | reverse complement strand
GAGAGAGAGAGTCAAGTATTGTTTTTTTCTAGTTCTTCTATCATTGTTGGGTCGAGTACTTTCTGTCCAATTGCATTGAATAAAAACACAGACTCATTATTGCCGCTCTTACCCCACCAGTAACCATTTCTTATTCCGACATAATCATTTGGTCAGCATCACATGACATCGTGAGTCTTCATTCCACTAACCATCTTAAGCTCTTAATGTTGACAAGTTTGCTTATAGTCGATGAGTAACTTGATGGACATTTAATGCTGTGCAAAAATTCACAAAACTCCTTCCTCTCCTTCCTAGAAAGGTTGATGCGAGATGGAGGCAAGGACTTTCCTCTATCTATCTGTTGTGAATGTAGATCCGGTCATAAACCCATCTCCTCAAGATCCGCTCTAGCATTCTCGTGATCTTTTGTTTTTCTTGGCATATTTAGCATTGTTCCAAGGAGATTGTCACATACGTTTTTCTCCACATGCATTGTATCGATGGAATGGCGAACATCAAGATATTTCCAATATTCAAGTTCCCACAAAATTGATTGCTTGTTCCACATTCCATCACAACTTGTGGAAGACCATTTTCACTTATCGAGTATCACATTTATGTCCTTTACCTGGTCATATACCTCTGTGCCTCTGAAATTCCTAGGAGGTCCTCCTTTCTCTATAGAGCCATCAAACTGTAGCTTCATTCTTCTGTATGTGTGTTTCATTGGAAGAAAACGTCGATGTCGCATGTACACCATTTTCTTAGAATGGTTCAACCATGTGCTTGATGTTTCCTCCAAACACTGTGGGCACGATTCACCTTTCCTTTTGCTTTTACCAGATAAGTTACGATGAGTAGGAAAATCATTTATTGTTACAAACAACATGGCATGTAACTGGAAGTACTCTCAGATGTACTCGTCCCAAACCTCAACACTACGTGCCACAAAATTTCAGATCATCCACTAAAGGTATGAGGTACACGTCAATGTCATTGCCGAGTTGTTTAGGACCAGAGATCAAGATCGACAACATGATATATTTATGCTTCTTACAAAGCCAAGGGGGAAGGTTGTATATAGACAATAACACTGGCCATGTACTATGCATACTGCTCTTGTTACCAAAAGGGTTCATGCCATCGGTAATCATGGAAAATCTAATATTCCCTGCAATCATTAGCAAACCTTTGGAAATGTGGCGTACTTGTTCTCCATTGGAAGAATCTGCTAGGTGTCGGATCAGCAAGGTCATTTACAGCCCTGTTTGTGCCACCTCAACGTTTTTGACTCATTGGCATTTGCAAACATGTGCTTTCGGACGAAGGATTATATGGAAATACATATCACCTTCCTCGGAAACTTCCTTCTATTACACCCATTCATCCAATTCACCATTGTCTTTTTCTATTCTGAATCGATATGTCAACATGTTGGATATTTGTCAAGGTCTGCATACTCTCCACGAAATAGAACCCAATCATTCATACATGCATGTATTTTCTCTATATCCAACCCTAGAAGACATATGATCTTCTTAGCATATACATGGTGGTAGGAATTCTTATCTCTTCTGGCCACTAGGTCCCTCAAAAATTCAGTAATGCTTTGAAACTCACATTAGACCATCATATGTCCCTCATTTGTTAGCATTGTCAATGACAGTGTATAAGACCGTGTACTTTTCTTTGCGAGACAGGATATATCGGTGTTTTTTGAGTTTTGTACAAGTTTTGGAACTGAGCAAACTCCCCTTTATAATCTGCAACTGTTCCTCCGCATCACGCCCCATCTAATCAACATTATCCACAATATCAATATACTTATCTTTTGGAATTCCTAAATGCCATTGTCACTTCATGTAATCTGTATCAACGGCCCTACCTTCGTCTTACTACCAATCTGATCTACTTCACCATCATTTTCTCCTTCGCCATGTCCATTCCATATATAATATCCCTTCTTGAATCCATTGTCTCAACAAATGGTCGTACAATGTCTGAATTTGTAAACTTCTTCTCATTCCTACAATCATAACATAGGACACCACATTGTAGTCTTTCCACTAACTTCCAGGTCATCTCTAGCACTACTCATGAAAAAACTTCACCCCCACCGAAATACTCATTGCAACTATGACAATCATGATACATCCAGATCCATATTGTTGCAATCTATAATAAAAACAATCAAGATACAACTCTAATTATTTCACGTATTGTATCGCATACGTAAAAAATACGACTTTATAATTTTGGATTAAATATATTGGATAATAAAAATATTATACCTTGGGTCGGACGATGTGATGCTACCTGCGGTGTGGGATGACCACCGGAGCACGTAACGGTGTGGGTAGTCATCGGCACGTCCAACAATTGTACTGCTGGTCGGTAGTTATGGCCTATCCCTTACTGCCTTTGTTGATTCATATCGAAGGTCAAACTTAGTAAGGGCAAGTACCCATTTTCCAATATGTCCCTTTGAGAAGATAACAATACTTGATGACATCAGCCTTGCACTACGATGGTACACTCCTGCTAGCAACAGATAATGCCTCACTTGGTGCATGATAAATATAAACATAAACAAAGCTTCTCCACTATGGGGTATCAGGTTTTCAACATGTAACAACCTCTTGATGAGGTAGAATATCACACTTTTCATTTCTTTGACCTCTTGCCACCAAGAACGATCCGATGGCTTTGTCATCGGCCAATAGGTATAATCTGAATGGAATTCCTTTCTGCTGTGACATT
The DNA here is from genome assembly GCA_019279435.1 of Zizania palustris. Taxonomy (NCBI): domain Eukaryota; kingdom Viridiplantae; phylum Streptophyta; class Magnoliopsida; order Poales; family Poaceae; genus Zizania; species Zizania palustris. The sequence continues at coordinate 24,528 of JAAALK010000101.1, read as the reverse complement.
AGGATTGGAGGTGAGCTCAAATACTGCTTGATCTCATCAAATTCTTTCTGATGCCTCTCCCCATAAAATCCTGATGATGCTTTACCTTTAGCAATAGAGTGAAGGGCTCTATTCTTCTTGATAAGTCAGATATGAATCTCCTCAGAAAATTTATATTCTCGATTAATGACTGTAGCTTGGTCTTATCGGTAGGGGGCTGAGTGTTCTTGATTGCTTCGCTGCTGTGGCTGCTTATCTCAATTCCTCTCTCGTGCACGATAAAGCCCCAAAAAATTGACCACCGATACTCCAAAGCGCACTTCTCTGAGTTCATCTTCAATCCATATTTCTTGGCCCTCTAGAACTCGACGTAGTTAGACACGTGGGTTTTGAGTACTGCTTGATTTTACTGCAATGTCGTCTATATATATCTCTACTAATAGGTTGATCAAGTCTGGAAGATGTAGTTCATGGCTCTTTGGTAAGTTACTCCAACATTTTCAAGACGAAGGTCATCACCACCCACTCATAGAGTCCGATGGTGCCGGACATCGAAAAGTTATCTTGTGGATATCTTCGCCAGCCATGAAAATCTATTATAATCTGCATTTGCATATATGAAACTGATAATCTTATGATCCGATGCGACATCTACTAATAGGTCTGCAATTGGCATCGGGTATTCATTTTAGGGGTCGCTTTGTTTAGATCTTTGAAATCGATGCATATTTTAAGCTTCACACTCTTCTTCCATACATGTACAATGTTCGATACCCATCTGTATATAGTGACCTCGACTTTGATGTGTGGATATATTTTGCCTTGAATCTTTGAGGTGGCTGCTTGAAGGGCCGATATCCCTGTTTATCGAAAGCCGATGCTCTACAATCGACTGGTTCAAACCTGACATCTCATGATATTCCCATGAAAAACAATCCCGATATTCTTGAAATAATACAATTAGTTCATTTTTATTTCATCAGGAAGTTGAGCACTTACAAAGGTGGCCTTGTCGGTCGGTAGGTCCGATGTCTACCTCTTGTAGTTCATCGGTTGTGGTGAAACCTTAACCGAGTTTACCTTCCATCTCATTGATGATGCCTTTAAAGTGTATGTCTAGGCTATTAATTGATGATTAGCTTGACTCCATCGCCTTGACACCTCGAGAAAATCACCGTCCACTGCTCTGCCTGAAAGGCAGTCAACTCCTTCTATCTCCCACACCGACAAAATCGGCTACCACTACATTGACCGATTGTTGGCAAGGATAATCTCCACTGGTCATCGACCACTGTGCTAGGCTTTGATGCATTGTGGATGATACACAGCAATTGGCATGGACCCAATCGTGCCTTGCATTAAGCTATAGGAGCCCTTGCCTTGGATGACGAAAAATGTGGTCGGCATTGTCATTGCTACCAACGGTCAGTTCTGCAGTTAGTACCCCCCATCATCTTTGATGAGTTACCGCTGAAGTCTTCAGTACCATATTGGTCTTGATCAAGTCCTATGTCCCTTTTCTCAACTTCCGGAAGGTAGCATACAACATTACGTTGATAGATGCCCTCCATCTAATCATCATTTTATACATCGGATTCCCGTTGACTAGTCCCTAATATAAATAGGCTTCAGGTGCCGATGCTCGGGGTCTTCTGGTGAGGAGCCATGCTGAATAGTGTGGGCCTCATGGCTCCAGATGTGATGAGTCATTGTCAACGATAGTCAAAAAGGACAGAAGAAGAGAGGAGATCTGCTGCGTCATGGGCCAAGTGTGACTCAGGTACACGGGCAGCAAGCGACTGTCGGGCAGAGGGGCCGCGAAGTCAGGCTGGCCTAATCCCGGTACATGGGCTCGGAGCAGCAGAAGACCCACTGGGCTGTTGACCAGGATTGACTCAGATACAGGGCGGTGAGCGATTGGGCTAAGAGAGCTGCGGAGTCGGGCCGGCCCAATCTAGGTACCTGGTGCAAAGTCGGTGGAGGCTTTATCAGTTTCGGCGCAAAACTGACGACTGCTGATCTTGTATCGGACTGTCCAGAAGAGAAGCCGTAGTCGCTACGAAAGTTTAGCTTTCGGATAATCATCTGTAATAGGAGTTTACTATTTTGTCCCTAGGCCCACAATCAGTCCAGTCGAGTCTGTAAAAATATCCTAAGGGGTAGTTTAGTCTTTTCCATTTATTCAGCGTCTGTAAAAACCCTAAGAGTCTGTGGAATATTCCTAGGCTATTGGGCTGCCTATAAATAGGGCCCCAATCCCTAGGGTTTAGGGTTAACACACTTTAATCTGAAAAATCAGTGTTCACCTCACCTACTCCTGTTCATTGCGTGCCGCCACTGTTCTGCACCTAGAAATCGTCTCCAAGGTTTTATCCTCCTATTTTCTCAAAATCTTTTGGTTTCGCTTGTTTTCCTCGTTTTGCATGCCTGTTGAGTTGTTCATCCGTAAGCAAAGATTTGGATTTAGTTTTTCTGTGCTCTGCGAGTCGTGAGTTCGAACGTTAAAATATTGTTGTTCTCTTCTCGAGCGAGTTCTATAGTGCTGCAAAACAGTTTTTTGCCTCAGATTTTTATTCTCTGGTTTCACATGTTTATGTTAATGCAGTGTTCTGTTCGTATTTATTCCAGCCACAGATGTGGTTCTTAGCCCTGCTTGCAGCAGTCTACACTGCTAGACTCTGTCAGGTGCAGTAGCAGGAGCATATTTCTTGACCTATCATAAGCTAGTCCTCCAGTAGTCACGTTTTGTAGCCTCATGCAGCCAACTGGTTCATCTTTCTTAATAGAAAGGATGCACTGTACACGATACCTGTTTTTCCATCTATCTACTTGGAGTGCTTAGAAATCCTAGCTTTGCATAGCTTTTCTTTTCAGACCTTCGGTAGCAGCTGTCTGTCACTTGTTTTTTCTGGTTCGAAGTTCCCTAGCAAAACATGCTGTTTGGCTAAAGCCTTCTCTATTCGAAGTTTTAGTGTGGTCCCCACAACGCAGCATGCTTCGATGGTCTGTGCATGATTTCGAAGGTTAGCAGGTCTTCGTTTTTTTTTTAGTTCGGAGATTACCTACTCCGAAGCAATCCCCGTACTGGCTTCGCTGTTCTCTATCCCCGTCTTCGAAGCCTTTGCGCTTGGTTTCTGGTTGCTCTGAACGAAGGTATTTTTTATAACAGAGGGTTTACTGTTCGGAGTTGGAATGTGGGTCCCACACATCGGATCAGATAGCTTCGAAATGTTCGCATGCTTCGGCTTGGTGTGTTCTTTTCCTCGTGTCGAAGTCCATCTACGGAGCGAAGGGTTGACACATGCATGTCATTCAGTATTTATTCCTTGCAGTGTTTACTCTTGATTGCTGTCGTGTGGACTTCGCGTCCGAAGATTGGCACTTCGATAGACGCAAGATTTCCCACGACTTTTTCGAAGCTAGCTTCGCGGGCCGTGTTTTTATTTTATTTTATTTCGAAGTCGTTAGCAAGTAACTTCAGGCGTCGATATTGAGTACTTCGAAGGAGGCTTCGACACTGTAGGCTTCGACACTGCAGGCTTCGACTCTACAGGCTTCACGTTAGCAGGCTTCGCCAAGTTTCGTTCAGGAGATAATTTGAACAGTAACTTCTCATCTCGTTTACGTGCACTTAGATCAATTGTTGTGATGATTAGTTTCTGAGAACTTTGATCTGCCATGTTTTGAGTGCATTGTATATTTCCTATTAGCAATGTTGGTGTTTCTTGTCTAGGACATCGATCGTTCCTAGGCTAGATACTTTTAGGCTTTGGCGATCTGTTTACGTTTTTGCTGCTGAGCTCTTTTGAGGTGTGTTGGGTGTTGGGATCAGGCCATTGATTCAGAAGAATATTTTTTAGGCGCCCATTCACCCCCCCCCTCTGGTCGCTACTTTGGTCCTACATCTGGCTTGTCGAATACCACTAGCTAGGTGTTAGCACTAGCTGGGGTAGCCCGATATTCTGCAAGGAGGAAGAATACCATGTTTACCCCTACATGTTTTTTGTCGTCCTGATTGGCCTTCCATTTAACTCGCCATTCTTTCTTGACTTCCTTGGGCCAATCAATCTTGTCGGCACGATCTGGTACCTTCAGCTCTCTCTACCACAACCATTGCAATCTTCTTTTCTAGTTTTTTTTGTAAAAATTCATCTTGGGCACCTCTACGTATTTCTCTCTGTTGCCTTGTCACTAACCGATTGTCCATCTCTTTTGGCATTGATGGGACCAAGCCTTTCATGTACTAATGACCTCCGCGATGACAACATCTGATGGATGTTTGACCTTGTCATCTAATCATATGATCTTATCATATCGCTGTGGGATTTCCGATCGCTCTCCCTTATGCCTCTGTCATTACTGCATTCAGGACATTTGTCCATGGACGACAGGTGCATTCCTTATTCTAGCAATACCTAAAAAATTCACAATTATAGTGAGATTTAAAACCGTAGGTGGTCTCGGTCATCTCCATGATCTGCCTCTTCCCTTGTTTTTATTTTATACTTGTTGATTAGATTTGATGAAGAGACTCGATCCTTGATGTTTATGCCTGTCTCTTTCTTGCAGACCGATAATTAGGATGGTGCGCATGCACCATATTGACCGGGAAAGGGTGTCTATCGAGGTTCATCGGCTTCTTTCCATCATCAAACTTGATTCATGCCCTGTTCTACGACCCGATTGAATATGTTGCCTGAATACCTTGCATTCGTTGGTGTGGTGAGACGAAGAGTTGTGCCACTTGCATTATTTCCTCTTCTTCAACTCATTAACGGGAGGTATCACGTGGTTAGCGATAGCTGGATTTGTTTTTCCTTAAGCAGTAGGTCGAATATCATGTAGACTTTATTGATATTGAAGTCATATTCTCCTCTTCACTGAATGCCTTCACCTAAGGACATGCGGCTGGCTTCTTGTTTCTGGACCATTGGCTAACCCAACTTCTGCATCAGAGTCACTGTCTTTGTGGAACCCGAAGGGTATACCTGGGTGTATGCGATCTTATTTTGATACTTCTCCCTTCTAGCTTCTTGGAATCAACTCTCATGTGCCAATACACTCTGTACCAGGTGCGAGATGCTCTCAAACTCTTGTGACGAGAATCTCTCTTTATTCGGTTTAGGAGTCCCTAGAAAGCTAGCTCCGCTAGTTGGGTATTGTTGAGGCTCAAACTGTAGCACCTGCTGCGCACCGTCTCAGAACCTCTGAACGTAATTCTTTACTAACTCATCCATCTTCTTTCATACTACCGTCAGGTCGATGAGCTTCATTTCATGCATGTTGGTGAAGAAATATTGTGGAACTTCTTTTCCAAATAGTGTCCATCCTTTGATAGAATTTGCTGGTAGTGATGAGAACCATGCGAAGGGCTGATCCCGATAGTGAGAACGAGAAGGACCGAACCTTCAGTGCCTCATTGGTGATGCCTCTCCACACTAGGCGAGGAAGCAGCTGATGTGCTCGATTGTGGAGACCGAGTCTTGCCCTGAAAACTTGGTGAAGTTGAGTACTTTGTATTGGTTCGGCAGTGGAACCCTATCGAACCACTCCGAGTAGGGTCGTCGATACATGTACTCTGATCTTTGGGTTTAAGCCCAAATTGGTCCCAAATGACTTCAGTGACCCTATTATCCCAATCCTTCTCTTGCTAGCTAGACACGGGGTACCGGTTAGATACCGGGGCCTATGGATATGTCTAGCTGAGTGGCACTATATCTGTATTACTCTTCGTTGGCGTAGGTTGTGCCCGTAATACCGGTCTGGTCGTACCTGGAGGGATACCATCGGGGTGCCCCCCATGGCTACACGAGGTCGGGCAGCACGTTCCTTGCAACGCCATACGTAGTTCAAATCCCTTCTTGCCCCATTGCCCTATGGAGCAATCATGGGCTAAGGCACCGACATGCCCCACTCGAGGCCATATGCACCCTATGACGGGTCCCGTCTCCCTATCCACTGAGGCATAGGTGTCGTGGGTTTGGCTGTGGTGCTTCTTTCGGGGCCGAATGAGATATCAGTAGTTGCTACCTTATCGGCCCTTGGGGCAGGGACTCTAGACTAGTGTGGTGTGGATTATAGAGAAAACGTGGATGGTTGACAGGAAAATACACCTGACCTTGTGTCGGTTCGAGAGTACTATGTCGTCAATAGTCTTCTTGATCAACCCGTGTAGGGTGTTGACCATCACATCGGACTGATTGATGAGGGCATAGTGGAGCGTATTGTCGATAGCTTCTTGAAAACTGACGCAGGGGATTTTAGTCTGTTGGTTAACTTCCTCGATTAAGGTCGGCTTCGACAATGATTCCTCTAGATAGGGCCAGTTCAAGTCATGCCAAAGGATTCGAGGCACAACTTTTGGTAATCGTCCACGTTCCTTTGTACCTCTGCTCTTTGCTCATCAGTCAATGTCTCTAAGGTGATGAGTATGATGGTATTGTTGTTGAGTTCACCCACCATAGTTGAGTCATCTGAAAGTTGTCCCATCGGGCGTGACAAAAAGCGTGTTGGGCCAAAAACGTGTCGGTGTCGTTCTCAATCACACGCGGTGCCTGGGAGATCTTAACTCAAGGGCAGGTCCTAAAATCTTGGGGTTCTAAGTGTACCAATCGATGAAGACAGTGATGTCCACGTGAAGAAGCCCACAAGCACCGCTATTTGAGCAGCACTCTATGGAGTCCACACGTACAGGGATGAGATTGATCTCACGCCGCGTGCTAGCACCGCTCATGAAATCTAGGAAGAATCTCAATCTCAACTATTGAGATCGAGAAGGAAGGGAGAGGTCTGGAGGCTAGGGTGGAGCAATTGGGTCTTCTGAAAACCTATATCCACGACCTCCTCCTCCTCCCTATTTATAATGCCAAGGTGTGGATCTTTAACCATAATTAAATCCCTAATAGATCAAATCTGTTACTTCCTGATTGGAAACTTCCGAGGTACCCCTATCAGAATTCTGATCTGGCCTTTCGATATGCACACCAAAACACATCGAAACTTTGATACCCCTATCGGAACTTACGATCAACTGATTCCAAATCAGAAATTTTGATTTGAACTCTCTGTATCTGAATAAGAAATAATCGGAACTTCTGGATTCCAAATCAGAACTTTCGATTTGAGCTCTCGGTTTCTAAAACCATAAATTATCGAAACTTCCGATACTATATTAGAACTTCTGATTTGAGCTCTCGGTTTCTAATTCAGAAAAATAATCAGAACTTCCGATCCTCCGAGAATTTTTCTTGGCCACAATTCCTTCAAGCGGGACTACCCCTTGGTAGAGGTCGAAGTGATGCAGCCCAGCTCTAAGTGTCCAATCTCGCCAAGATTAAACCTTGATTGAACAAGGACAGCGATGCGCCGAGAGTAGTTTTGTGGTTGTAGTTGTGTGTCTTCTAATCTACCTAATAAATACATATTTATAGTCTAGAGATTTTCCGTCGACTACGATCGTAACTGATTCTGGAATTTATCTCTATCTTCATCTCTATCGGCTCCTTCATATCGGTCACGTACAACGAATGGGACTTCTTTGACTAATTTTGACCGAACTTCTTTCACTTCTGTTGACCACGTCAGATCCTTACTAGGCTTGGACCTTAACCAAATTTTTCGACAACAATTGGGTACGAGTATGGGCGGGTTATACTCACAGGTATTTTACCCGTTGCTATCTCTAAACCTACTAATGGTCATTCTTGTGGTATGTTGTTGGGAGTGATCTTGGATTTGGTAGAGGTTAAGAATGTTGATCAAGGAGAGGTTTTTTATTAGTGCGTCTCTTGAATTTAAATTGGGGAAGAATGTTTATGAGTTAATTAATGTTTATGGTCCTATGTGTGAAGAGGTAAAAGTGGTTTCCTTCAAGAGTTGAGTGACAAAATGATGAATTTGTCGCATCCTGCTATGATTGGGAGTGATTTTAATCTGATTCCATTTCTAGATGAAAAATCTAGAGTGGTTATTCAGTGGAGGTGATTAGATGCTTTCAATGATTTCATAAGTAATTGTGAATTGGAAGATCTTTTTAGAATGGAGGGAAAATTTACTGCACCAATAAATCGGAAGAGTCCAAGAAGGGAGGTTTTGGACAAGGTGCTTACTTGTCCGTCTGGGCTAATTTGTTCCCAATGCTATGGTGATTATTGTTGATATAGCAAAAAATGACATTAACTGGCTAGATCATCAAAATTCAATCATTTTTGGTGATTTGGGCCGAAATACACATGTCCAGGGTCTGCCGAAGCCCTACGGGCCGAAGCCCGTCGAGCTATGGGCTCCGAAAGCCTCCAGCCAGCCCATGGGCTTCGGCCAGGAAGCCTTCGGAGGCCACGCTGCCGAAGCTTCACCCCGAGGAGCAGGCCTCGGCGGGCTTGACCGAAGCCCACCTCGGCAGAGATAGAGTTGGACACGTTGCCAGCTCAATCTTTATCTCTATCCGGCCGGATTAATAGCAGATTAGATTAGAGTTAACCCTCTATAAATATAGAGGCCTGGACGGCGTGGAAAGCCCCCCCAACACAAACCAAACCAAAGCCACGCTTTGATCGTACCTTTACTTTACTGTACCTCTTCGTGGGTTTGCCTGGAAGCCCTTGTCCGCCACTATGGAACAGTGGTAAGCCTTGGTACTTCGCCTGTGAAGTCCCCGTTAATCTACGTAACAGATTGCTACCTTCACTACCCGTGCAACACCTAGCAAATTCGGTCCTAAGGCTGAATTGGTCGCATCATCCCTATTGTAGGTTTGCACGTTCGGAACCCCTTCGCCGAAGGTGTTCGGAGCTGAGAGATTGGTTCCGGAGGTCCCCAGGACACCCTTCGACAGGACCGCAGGCTTCGACAACAGGCTCCGTCAGCATACTTCATCGTGACAGGCTTCGCCACGAACATACTCTGCACCAGACGAAGTTGCACCCGCGCGTGGCCTTCGCGTCACTACTCTATAATTCGCTGCATCGGAGATCGCATGCCGAACACCGCTGTTCGGAGGTGATCACTGTGTTTGGATCCGTTCGAAGTCCACCTTTGGCCGGATCAGTCCGAACACCGAAGCACCCTTCGGCGGAGTACTTCGCACCAGACGCCGAAGGTACCCTTCGGCGCACCCTTCGCACCAGACTTCGAACCAGGAGGGCTCCGACTGGTTTGATGATTTTAACCAGTTTAATCTATTCCTTTCGGCTAATTGGATTATCTTGTAATCTGGTTGCCTGGCGACTCCATCCCCCTTATCACTATTAAGGGTAGTCAGAACGCGGCGTCGGTGCTACGTCACGCTTAGGCCCGTCCCTAAGTATCTGTGCACTTTTGGATCGCCGAACTGACCCAAGTGCGGGGGCACGTTTCCGTGTCAACATACTTTTTGGCGACTCCGCTGGGGAAAAGCTACGCCAACACAATGAGTACGTCTACATCGGCTGCCGGTACATCTACTATGACTACTATGTCTACACCACCGATGGACACAACAGGAGGTGCGGATATCGACAACCGCAACATAATGTCACCAACTCTTGAAGATATCCCCACAAGAGACTGAGCAGAAATCGAGGCAAGGCTAAAGGCGCTCCAAGACATGATGCTTGGAGGCTACATCAAGACACGCGCAGGATTCATCAAGCGCGACATCGTCACCCCCGACCCCGCTCAGGTCCAGGTAACACCGGTATCGCCTCGTTTATCTTCTTTAGAAATTGAACAAAAAATAGCCGCATCAGTAGATCAGGCCGTTAGCGCTTCGCTAGCCAACCGTTTAGATTCGGCAGTTAGCTCCCAAGTAGAGGCGACCCTTAGAAGGTTTGGCTTCACTGAGGCCACACCCACGGTACCTATAGCTAGTGCATTCGACAAACATGTCTCCGGCCTCATCACTTATGGCCGAGACCAATCATTATGCCTATAGTCAAACTAATACTGCATATCACACAACACCCGTGCCAGTGCCCGCGCTACCCGCACCACACACGCAGGCACCCGAGCACGTTATACAAATAGCGCGTAGGGAAGAAACGCATGGCCGACACGCCGATATCCCACCGCGTGTCGCGCCCCCACATGAGAGGCGCATGCAAACCAACTACCAAGATGATTTAGAAGAGCGGATCCGCGCACTGTTTAGGGAGTGTGCCGGCTTCGTGCCCAAGGGATGGGTTAGGGTTTACCGCAAACCATACCCGATCATCTTGATACAGTACCCTACCCCCGCGGCTATAGGATCCTCGAGTTTACTAAATTCGATGGCGAGGGTAGCAGGACCACACTAGAGCATGTTAGCCAATTTTTGGCGCAGTGTGGAGAGGTTAGCGGGATATATGCCCTAAAGGTTAGACTATTTCTCTCTCGTTATCCGGCACAACTTTCACTTGGTTTTCGACGCTCCCGCCGAACTCCATCCACACGTGGGACGATTTGGAGCAGAAATTCCATGATTATTTCTATACGGGTGAAACAGAACTTAGGCTTTCGCATTTAACATCGGTTGGGCAAAAATCTAGTGAGAGCGCTTCTGAGTACATCAAGCGTTTCAGGGATACCAGAAACCGATGTTTTAGTCTTAACATTTTAGAACGGGACTTGGTGGAATTAGCTTTTAACGGGCTGCGTTCCGAACTTAAAGAAAGATTAGACAACCAAAACTTTTTAGAAGTTAGCCAAGTTCTACAGCAGGCTCTGGTCCAAGAAGGCCGAACCAAAGATAAGAAATTCATTAAGACGTTTAGCAAGCGTAGGGCCGAGATCCACATCATGGAACGCTCTGATGAAGAGGAGACAGAGGAGGAGGATTCGACCAACATGTACGCAGCCGAATGGGTTACGAACGCTAAAAACAAACCCGTCACTTGCTCCAAACTACGACCATCCCCCACAAAGAATAGACTTAATGAGGTCAAGTACTCGTTCGACGTGACTAAATGTGATAAAATATTTGATTTCTCTTAAAGAGTCAGCTTCTCAGGTTACCCAAGGGTCAAGTTATCCCACCTGCCGACGAGCTAAAGAAGCATCCATATTGTAAGTGGCATGATTCACATTCTCATAATACTAATGATTGCAATGTTTTTCAACAGCAGATACAATCGGCCATAGAAGAAGGACGATTGAAGATAGACCATGATCCAAAAATGAAGCTGGATAAAGACCCTTTTCCAGTCAACGCCGTCGACCTCGGCGAGAAGAAGGTGTTGATTCGGCCAGAACAGGCCGAGTCTGCTAAAGGAAAAGATGTGATTGTTGGAGAGCCGCGTACTCGCACACTCGTACCAAAGAACCCGAGGTAGGAGTGTGGAAACAGAATGTCAATACCCCTTCGGCTAAAGCTCACAAGAGGCCGAAGGTAACATATAGCATGCTGTTGAACAAGCATCAGAAGAGGGCCAAAGAAGCAGGCCCACGCGCTCGGTTAAAACAGCCAAAGGGGCCTAGATCTCTGAAGGGGGGCTTCGGATCGAAGGTTGCGAACCCTCCGCACGAAGGCTTTGGGCCGAGGTATCCTGGTGCTCTGCATGGTGGTTCTGAGCCACAATGGCCGAACCCCCCGTGCAACAACTTCGGACCCCAGTGGCGGGGTCCCCCATGCGACAGCTTCCCCGATGGCCGAACCCCACACCATGGTGGGCTTCTTCGATGGGAGGCTTCGGCCCGCACTGGGCGAACATACCTCCGGCCTGGTGAGATCCTTCGCTGGTATGGTCGAAGACACCTTCGACTTGGCCAAACCCCCCTCCGGGCGACGGGTTCGGCTCGGGGCCAAGGCCACTAGAACCACCGATGCCTCCGCCGTATGACTGGGGGGGACCCGTGGGCCCCGCATGTATCCGGGTCAGGGTACCCTCCGTAGACTAACCCTATGCCTTCTTTTCCTTCGGAGTATTATGGATGGCAGGGGCAAACAGGCGCAACGGAGGGGGGCATCACCAACAGACTGCCTGTGGTACCTCCGAATTAGACCCTGCAGAGCGAAACCGAAGGTTGCGAGCACGCAGAGACCGAAGTCAGGGAGTCCGAAGCCATAACTATTAGAGTTGGGGCTCAGGAAGTCCCAATCCCAAAGACTTCGTCGCCAAAGTCTGACGAAGGTAAGCCGCATGCTTCGGCGGGCTCCGCGCCGAAGCTAGGTTCGATCGACCGAATGTGGCCGATCCGTTCAATGGGGTTCGCAGCAAAGCCCCCTTCGAACACAGGGCGCCCAAGGCCGAAGGGCACACTTCGGCCAAAATTAACAGGGGTCAAACAGTAGCTCCAGGCACCAAGCCGAAGCCATCTTGAGCTCCCCCGGGTATGTCCAAATCACAAAAGAGACGCCTGCAAAGGCTGCGGGCACAGGAGATGCGCGAGAAGGTAGCTGAGACCGAGCGCGATGCTATCTTTGAAGAGATCCACCCTCGGCCACAAAGCAGGTATGGAGAGAGAAGCCGGTTGAGATAACCAACCCGGCTCCCAGTCCAAGCGACGATGAGGATGACCTGCTTGACGATGATTACTCGCCGTCTCTGAGGGGCCCGCACCTCAGGCGATGGACATCAACATCGTCACATTACCCGCCGAGTTTGCACCACCATGGGACGAGGCCGAGGTCGCTCAGTTGAACCTCGGTCCGCGCAACGCCATCTTCGAGAAGCCTGAGGACTCGGCCCGCCATCTCAAGCCTCTCTATGTCAGGGGTCACATCGATGGGAAGCCGATTTCTCAGATGCTCGTCGACGGCGGCACCACTGTTAACCTAATGCCTTATTCATTGTTAAAGAAACTTGGCAGGGACGAAGATGACGTGAAGAAGACTAACTTGATGCTCAACGACTTCAACGGCGAGAGCTCCGAAGCCAAGGGAGTGCTCTCTATGGAGTTGACGGTGGGAAACAAGACATTGCCAACAGTGTTCTTCGTCGTCGACGTGCAAGGTAACTATAGTGTGCTACTCGGACGCGACTGGATCCATGCGAACTGTTGCATCCCCTCTACCTACACCAGTGCTTGGTGCAGTGGGACGGCGATGAGGTGGAGGTCATCCCGCGGATACTTCGGCCCAAGTAGCTTTGGTCGATGTGTCGGTTGACGCCATCCATAACAAAGTAGAGTGTCTATCAGGCAGAGATCTCTCGGATTATGACTTTGTTAGGGTATCCGGAGGACGGTTTGTACCAGTGTCTGTAAAGCCGGCTGGAGTAGCACGGCTATTTTGTATTAGTAGTCATGTCTAGCAAAAATAATCTGGAATGGCTAAAGTCTCGCGTGGAGCAGTATCGGTCTAATCAAGATGGTATTGCCGAGGCCATCGATGACTTTAGCGAAGTAGAAAGGTTAGGGAAAGGTTTTGCGTCGGCCGACCCTTGGAGGAAGTTGATATATGCGATGGTAGCATCCCAAGGCCGACTTTTGTAAACCAACATTTACAGCCCGATGAAAAGGCTGAAGTAATAAAGTTACTTCGGACGTACGTCGATTGTTTCGCATGGGAGTATATCAAAATGCTAGGACTATGCCGCGAGCTCGTGGAGCATCGGCTACCCATCAAGTCCGGGTTTAGGCCTTATAAACATCCTCCCCATCGCTTTAATTCGGCCGTCTATGACCGGGTTAAAGAAGAAGTGGAACGACTACTTAAGGCTTTATTAGGCCATGCAGGTACGCGGAATGGGTTGCTAACATTGTACCTGTAGAGAAGAAAGGGAGTGGCAAAATACGAGTATGCATTGATTTCAGGGATCTGAACAGAGCCACTCCAAAAGACGAGTATCCAATGCCAATAGCCGACATGCTGATCAACGATGCTTCAGGACATAAGGTACTAAGTTTTCTTGATGGCAATGCCGGCTATAACCAAATCTTTATGGCCATAGAGGACGTCTATAAGACTGCCTTTCGATGCCCTGGTTTGTTGGTTTATTCGAATGGGTTGTCATGACTTTTGGGTTGAAAAATGTCGGCGCCACGTATCAGCGCGCCATGAACTTGATCTTTCATGACTTGTTAGGAGTCATGTTAGAAGTCTACATCGATGACGTCGTGGTCAAATCGGACGCTATAGGAAACCATTTAGCCAATTTGAAGGTTGCTTTTGATAGGATGCGACAGTATGGGTTAAAATGTACCCGCTCAAGTGTGCTTTGGTGTGTCGGCGGGTAAATTCTTAGGTTTCATGATTCATGAAAGAGGTATAGAAATTGATCCTAAGAGACTTGAGAAGATTAGAAACGTTGCAGTGCCGACATGCAAGACGGATGTGCAAAAGTTGCTAGGCAAGTTGAACTATTTGCGCCGCTTTATATCCAACTTGTCCGGCAAGATCGATGCCTTTGTCCCCATACTCGGCTAAAAAATGAAGCCGAGTTCGCTTGGGGGGCAAGCCAGCAAAGTGCTTTTGAGAAGATCAAGGAATGCTTGTCATCACCGCCCGTGGGAGCGCACCCAAGCCGGGATCCGTTTCGGCTATACATCGCTGCTGAAGACAGGGTGATTGGAGCCGTGTAACCAGGAGGTGGAGGGGAAGGAGTACATCATCACATTCTTGAGCCGCGCCTGCTGGACGCCGAAACCTGGTACGCGTTTGTAGAACGATTATGTTTATCGCTTTATTACGCGTGCACCAAGTTACGCCATATCTTTCCCACACATGTGTTGTCGTTTGCCAACCGATGTTATAAAGCACATGTTACAAAAGCCGATTCTAAGTGGAAGAATCGGAAAATGGGCTTACGCGTGATTGAGTACGATTTGGCTACGAGCCCCTAAGGGCGATGAAGGGCCAAGTCGTAGCTAACTTCATTGTGATCATCACATAGATGCTAGCTGGAGTAATGCTATTGCTCTTGACGGTAGTGCCATGGAAAATCTATTTTGACGGTTCGACTTGCAGAATGGCCAGGGTATTGGAGGGTTTCTCATATCACTAATGGCATGCACTTTGAAACCTCGGCCCGACTAGAGTTTTCCACTAATAACCAAGCCGAATACGAAGCTTTGTTGCTAGGTCTTGAATATTAGAGTCTGTAGGCGCTAAGCATGTTCACGGTACGGTGATTCATTATTAGTAGTAAACAAGTAGCCAAGAATGCTCAATGTTTTAATGGCCTGCTGAATAGCTACTTGGACAAATGCCTAGACTAGTTGCTACTTTCGATGATTTCAAAATATCTCACGTGTCAAGAGAAGCCAATTAAATCGCTATGATTTGGCTCAGCAAGCATCTGACTACTAAGTCAGGAAAGGGAAATTTTCTGTGTGAAAAAGCGAGTTTGGTCTCATTGCCGAAGCCAGTGATGCTGGACAGGCATACCCTTCGGGTCGAAGCCCTCAGGTCACCAAAGGCCACCGCTACCAGGGCCCCTGGATCGGAGTGCTCGCCCGCCAAGGGGTCCGGCATGCCGAAGCCTGTAGTCTGAAGTCTCGGACGGGGAGGGCTCTCCAGAGTCCGAACCCTCCAAAGGCTTCGGCCCAGCACACTCCGAGCGGCCACTTCGGCCGGGCTTCAGGCAGGAGCTGGAATGGCTCGGGGGGCCCTGAAGTCAAGGTTTTAGAAGTTTTGTCAGAAGGTGGACCAGCGAAGCCCTCTGAAATCTGTGAGGGCGATTGGAGAATCCCAATCGTCCAGTTTTGAAAGACCCTAGCCGAAGGGTTGATCGGAAGGTTCGGTGACAAGCGTTCAAATTCGTGTTGGTGGACGACACATGTATCGCCGAACCATCGACAGAGTGCTATTGAAATTTAGATCATGAGCAGTCCCAGGTGGCTACAGGAGAAGTCCATGAGGAGCTTTGCGACACTCACCAGTCGGCCCAAAAAATGAGTTGGATGCTCAAAAGAGCGGGTTTTTATTGGCCGACTATGATGAAGATTGCTTCAAGTACTACAAAGGGTGTGAGGCATGACAGAAGTTTGGCAATATCCAGTTAGCTCCTACCTCATTACTCAATCCTATTGTCAAGCCATGGTCGTTTTGAGGTTGGGGTTTAGACTTCATCGGCCAAATCTATCCCTTCTTCAAAAGGCATCGGTTCGTGTTAATGGCGATAGATTACTTCACCAAATGGACTGAGGTCGTACCTCTCAAGAACATGACCCATAATGAGGTACGCGATTTTATTTTAAAGCACATCATACATAGATTCGGCATCCCTCAAACTCTTACTACGGATCAAGGTAGTTCATTTGTTTCTAAAGAGGTAAGGGACTTCGCCGAATACTATGACATTAAGTGATAAAACTCTTCACCTTACTATGCTCAGGCCAATGGTCAGGCCAAGTCTAGTAATAAAACTGTGATTAAGTATTAAGAAGATAATGAAGAGTTCCTAAAAGGTGGCATGAAGTGCTTTCGAGTCATTATGGGCTTGTAGGATTGCGAAGCACGGTGCCACCAAAGTCAGTCCATATGAATGGATATGGATAAGAGGTCGTTCTGCCTGTGGAGGTAGATCTTGTCTCCTTAAGAATGTTGAAAAAGACGGCTATCGGTCAATGAATATGAAGCTCTTCTGAAGGATAATCTGGAGGAAGTGACGATAAGAGACTAAGGGCTTTAGAAGCTATAGAGGTAGATAAGAAGAGAGTAGCTAGAGCCTACAATAAGAAGGTTAAACCAAAATCGTTTCAAATAGGAGACTTGTGTGGGGAAAACGATTTTGCCTTTAGGCACGAAAAGTCCAAAATTCGGCAAATGGTCACCTAGTTGGGAAGGTCCTTTTAAGATAGCCGAAATCGCTCCCAGCAACGCTAGTGTGAATCCGGCAGGGAGAGACGGGTTTCGAAGGGCTTTGAATGGTAGATACTTGAAAGGATATTTCCCGAGTGTGTGGCAAACATCATAAAATGTCGAAAAGCCGATATGAACAGTATCGTCGAGTCATTGTGCTTTAGTTCACTAGTTCACTAAAAGGCATGGGGCATGTGTTGATAGCAAAAAATGACATTAAATGGCTAGATCATCAAAATATCAATTTTGGTGATTTGGGCCGAAAAACACATGTCCAGGGTCTATCCGAAGCACTACGGGGCCAAAGCCTGTCGAGTATGGGCTCCGAAAGCCTCCAGCCAGCCATGGGCTTCGGCCAGGAAGCCTTCGGAGGCCCACGCTGCCGAAGCTTCGGCCCGAGGAGCAGGCCTCGGTTGGCTGACCAAAGCCACCTCGGCAGAGTAGAGTTGGACGCGTTGCCAGCTCAATCTTTATCTCTATCCGGCCGGATTAATAGTAGATTAGTTTAGAGTTCACCCTCTATAAATATAGAGGCCTGACCAGGTGGAAAGCCCCCCAACACAAACCAAACCAAAGCCACGCTTTGATTGTACCTTTACTTTTACCTTTACTTTCCTGTACCTCTTCGTGGGTTTGCTTGGAAGCCCTCCGTCCGCCACTAGGGAACAGTGGTAAGCTTGGTACTTCGCCTGTGAAGTCTCGTTAATCTATGTAATAGATTGCTATCACCTTGGTACTTCGCCTGTGAAGTCCCCGTTAATCTACATAACAGATTGCTACCTTCGCTACCGTGCAACACCTAGCAAATTCGGTCCTAAGGCCGAATTGGTACTTCGCGTCATCCCTGTTGCAGGTTCGCACGTTCGGAACCCTTCGCGGAGGTGTTCGGAGCTGAGAGGTCGGTTCCGAAGGTCCCCAGGACACCCTTCGACAGGACGCAGGCTTCGACAACAGGCTCCGTCAGCATACTTCGTCGTGACAGGCTTCGCCACGAACATACTCCGCACAGACGAAGTTGCACCCGCGCGTGGCTTCGCGTCACATTCGTAATTCGCTGCATCGGAGATCGCACGCCGAACCCGCTGTTCGGAGGTGATCACTGTGTTCGAATCAGTTCGAAGTCCCTTCGGCGGATCAGTCCGAACGCCGAAGCACCTTTTGGCGGAGTACTTCGCACTAGACGCCGAAGGTACCCTTCGGCGCACCTTCGCACCAGACGCCGAAGGTACCCTTCGACGCACCTTCACACCAGACTTCGAACCAGGAGGGCTCCGACTGGTTTGCGATTTTAACCAGTTTAATCTATTCCTTTCGGCTAACTGGATTATTCTTGTAATCTGGTTGCCTGGCGACTCCATCCCCCTTATCAATTAAGGGTAGTCGGAACGCGGCGTCGGTGCTACGTCACGCTTAGGCCCGTCCCTAAGTATCCGTGCACTTTTGGATCGCCGAACTGACCCAAGTGCGGGGGCACGTTTCCATGTCAACAATTATATACCTAGAGGGGTTCTAATCATAATCCTCTGGTGGTTGATTTGGATAAGAAGCAAGTCAATCTAGTCATTCTTTTAAATTTGAAAATATTGGTTGAAGCATGAATGTTTTAAAGACTGGCTTCAAACTAAATGGCGAGTGAGAAAATAGAAAAAAATCTAGATTTATGGAAGAGTAGGAAGATTCTTATAGGGTGGGGGAGCAATGCCAAGAGTGACCAGAAAACAGAAAGATTATCTGTATAATAAACTAAAGGATTGGGATATATATAAAAGCTGATCTTTATAATTTGTCCGAGTTAGAATTGGGGAGAGATATAAAGAGGAAAACAAGTATGTGATATTTACCAACAAGAGGTAGAATATTGGCAAAGAAGAAACGGTCAACAATAATTAATGCAAGGGGATACTAATACATGTTTTTTTCGTAAGATGGCTAGTTGCAGGAAAAGGAAATCTGCAAATTTGTTTCTAGAATATGATGGGGTTGAGATTCATCATCCTGCTGAATAGTTGACAAAGCATATTATGATTCTTATAAAAAACTCTTTGGGTCGAGGAAAGAAAGGGCAGATATCCATCTGCTTCATACAGTTTGGAAAATAGAAGAAGAGTCTCAACCAAGGAAATCAAGATTTGATTAAGCTCTTGGCTAGCTCGTCCTGAATGCATCATGTAGTTGGAACAACGACACTTCATCGGAGCTATATACAAACTAACACATACATACACACATACATATATACATACACACACACATATTATATGCATATATATATATACACACACACACATATAGATATATACACAACAATATATACACATATATATACATATATATATATATATACTGTCTTGCAAGCATGCATGGTCCAACCCTACTGATCGAGACATTATCCTGAAATTTGAAACATTAATTCATCCCTAGCTTGCATTGTCAAGCATATGTAGCATGCGTCACATCACATTTCCTGTGGTCTCATGTAAAAAGCACAAAAACAAGAAGAAAAATCACGTAAGTTATATACTCCGGTTTCGGTTTCCGAAAGAAAATCGTTTTTATATGATTTCAGATATTAAAGGAGATCTAATTAGTGTGTATATTTCTTGTGTTGTATTAAATTGAGTGCATGACAAACATATTTATTATCCTCTCTTATCCTACTTGTTACCACCGTAGCCACTTGAGCATTGCGTGATGAGTTCGAATCCTCCATGCATATGCAAAGATACAAAACGACTTTTTTGATGAACTTCAAATGCAACCCTAAAACAATCTCAAAGATGCAAAACGACTTCTTATTTTGATGAAGTTTAGATGCAACCTAAACGATTTCTTTTTGAGAACTTTATAACCGTATGTATGTATGTATGTCTCTTTTAAATAAATATTTAATTTTTAGAAAAATTTAAATATATTTAAATTTTCCTAGATTTCTTAGAGGGCGGAAATTTACGTGAAATCAACTAGAGGTCATATTCTTGGAATCCTGACGTCAATTGAGCTGGCCTTGCACTGAATTAAGGTATTATATATGAGAGGCGGATCGAGCCATGAATAATTCACAATGCGAGCAGTCGTCTCGGTTGAGTTAATTATGACAACTCGACCCGGCCGCCTACATCTAGCTAGCTAGGCCACACACTTGGATATCGATGGATCTAGCTTAGCGCATGCAATGTCTATCGTGTCCTAGGCAGCTAATAAACTAGCTAATAACTGATTGACAAGTCCATCCGTGCAATCATGCGTGGTAAGGGCATCCACGATGTGCCATATAACCATAGGTGCTTATGCATTAAACATATTATATAGATTGTCCATATACATTGTGGAAAGTAGTCGTTAAACTGATTGCAAAAGTAGTTCATATAGCTATAGGCTGCCCAAGGAATAAAATAACATTATCACTTTTCTTCTTTGCTCTCTATAATCTCTCTTACTTTAATATTTCATATTGCTACAAATATTATGGGATATGAAATAACTATAGGGCATGTTTGTTTCAGTTTCTGACAGCTGCAGCTACTTCTAGAATCTGATGCGGAAACAAATGGTCCAGATTATGGACTCAGATTGTGAGAATCAGTAGCGGTAAAATCTAGAAATGAACTAGAATCCAAAGACTAAAAAACATCAGTTACTCAGACTATAGCTACTAAGAATCTCTAACTGCGAGAAGCTGAATAAACAGGCCATAGACTACTATGTTGATCCCATTATATGAACTAGTTTTGTCATCTACATTGCCCTAGGTTCCAACTTAACTATCATATCGTATCGAAGCCTGTATGGCGTACACATTCTCCTCTCAGCGCGCAAGCAACGTACGATGTTTAGTAAGCAAAAATCACTTAATAACCGCAAAATTTTAAAATGAATTAAAATTAAATTTACAAAGTAAAAACATAGTCACTAGTTAACATTAAATTTACCGAGAGTTTGCCGAGTGCCACACCATAGGCACTCGGCAAACAACCTGAAAAATCTTCCCGCTATTTTTGTTGCCGCCGTTATGATGGCAGGGGTGAAAATGTGAGTTTGCGAGTGCTACTAACAGACACTTGGCAAACCCTAGCCTTTGCTGAGTGCCACCAATAAAAATACTCGGCAAAGTACTATTACTCCTTATTTCATGTGAAACCATATTTGAGTCTATGACACGTTGTAAACATGTTTGAATCTTGGATTTTTTTGTACACTCATAATGAAACCTGTTAAGACATGGAAAAGTTTTATATTTTCTGAGTGAGTTTGCTATTTTTAAATAATTAATCATGTTTCTAAGATTTAATTCAAAGGGGGTCAAATTTCAACTGCATGTACATGAAATAATGACTCAAAAATTATAGAAAAATCATATTATGTTCATGATCCATTTGTAATATTTTAAACTAAATAACTAACATATTTAAAATCTAATTTACGACACTCGGGTGACAACATGGAGTAATGGTTTTTTAATTATATAAAATTAATTGATGCCTAAAAAATATGATACTGACATGGTGTCATTATATCATACATATACCGTGATAAAAATTCTAATGTTTCGACAAATTTTTCATGTACGATGTTTGGAAATTGCGAATCCTCGAGAAGGTTTATGAGTTAGGGATGGAATGCGTTAGGTTTAGAAGCAAATAGATATTCAAATCTTTGTTTGGACTTAAAACTTTTTGTAGTACTAAAACCAAATGTATCTATACATATCAAAAAGTGGCATTTTTAGTGGTAGCTGTATTTTTAGTAATTAAAGTTGTTTATAGTATTTGAATTAAAAGATCCCAAATTGGAACTACAAGTGCCTTATATTTGTTTATTGAACCTAGAAATTTTCTAGGATGCAAAATGAGTGTATACTATATAATACCAAATTATGGAATTTTACTGTCTTTTTTCTATTTTAGTTTTTTGAAAACAAATTAAAAAAATGTTTGCCGAGTGCAAAAATCCTGGCACTCGGCAAAAATAAATAAAAAATATTTGCCGAGTGCCTGCTGATAGCACTCGGCAAAGCAATTTCAAAAAATTATTCGCCGAGTGCCTACCAATTTGGCATCGGCGAATGTCATGGTAAACACTATGCAAATATGGGTTTATGTCAAACTATACCCATTGGACGTATCAGGTGGTCCAGCGTCCTAGAGACGAGGTGTGCGACATCGCATGGACGATGATGAGAGAGGGGTTGGATTCATGCTAGATGACTTTGAAGATTGCATTTTGATGAAGAACATGAAGAGGAAGTGCCGGGAGCAACGGCAAAAGCGTTTTATGACATGTTGTCCGCGTCAAAGAAACCTCTTCACGGTCACACTAAGGTTTCTCAACTGGATGTCATCGTACGGCTAATGGCATCAAGTCCCAGTTTAGCTTGAGTCGGAATGCTTCGATGTTATGGTGACGGTTGTTGGTAGCCTCTTCCAGAAGGTCACAATCTTTCCAAAGAGCATGTACGAGTCGAAGAAAGTCCTTCGTGCACTTAAGATGCCTTATGAGCAAATACATTCTTGTCCCAATGGATACATTTTATTCAGGAAAGAGTACGCAGACGCAACCTGCTCGTGAAATGCAAATCTTCTAGGTATCTTGAGGTAAACTCGATGTGGTGCGAAGAAGAAACAACTCTCAATTCTCGTGAAGATCCTTCGGTACCTTCCCTTAGTACCGAGGATCCAACGGTGTACATGACTGAGGAATCACCAAACAGATGACATGGCATAAAAATGGGATTCGTTACAACATGACAAGCTAGGTCATCATCAGATGGAGAAGCGGGGAAAAAGTTTGATCAGCTCCATCCCGAGAAAGCTTTAGAGCCACGTAATGTACGAATTTCTCTAGCAACAGATGGGTTCAATCCATATGGTATGACGGCTGCCGCATACAGTTGTTGGCCAATGTTTGTTATTCTCCTCAACCTTCCTCCGGCGTTATCTTTCAACGACAGAACATTTCTGTCCTTGATAATTCAGGGCCTGAATACCGGGGAAATATGAGTGTGTATATGGAGCCTTGATGGACGATTTGGTCCATGCATGGGAAGACGGTGTGTTGAATATGATGATCTACAAAGACAAACTTCGAATGCATGTACTCTCTGAATGAATAAGCATATGTGACATTTGCGGCTGGTGCGTGCATGGAAGTTCGCCAATTTGCGGTCGACTCTGAAGGTCATTAGGCTGGCTAAGGGTGGAAAATATTCCTGTTTGACAAGCACCAACAATTCGAGGCGACCGGGGCAGTAGTGATCGTGCGCTTCATCAACCCGACGAAATTGTAAGTTGCTATAGGAAGCTAATGTATTCCTTTCATCAGTTAGTTTTTAATAATACTAATACTTTTTAATGACGGAAACGGGGGGTGGAACTGGGATTATGGTTGAACGAGGAGGCCATGAGTGCTCACGCCACGTAAACGGCATCCTCGGGGTTCTAAAGGAAAAGTCCCTGGTTTGGTATCTTTGATGGGAGGATGGAGCCAGCGTACTCATGGAGGCACTACGAAAGTGCGCCGGATGTCCTGACCGGGAAGGGAGACAATTTCTCACATAGCCGACGGTCTGGGCTGAGCTCTGGGGTAAGTGTTTTTTAATATATGTGTCAATACTATGACATGTGGATTGCTAGCATTTCTTTACAACTCTATGCAAGATTTTTATAGATGTGATGAGGGGTATGCGGATCAGGCTACGCTGTTATAATAGATCCATCAAGAAGCTTGTCACCGAAATGCATTATGAGGCGCGCATTCAAGCCTTATCGACTTCCACGCTCAGCACCGCCGAGAGAGGAAGAATAAAAAGGATAACCGGACCATCTTTTTCACACGGGAGGAATATGATGGTAAGTGTATAGTGCCTCTTGCAATACTTAATATTATTCATTAACAACTTCACTTGCATCAAATAGGTCCCTCCACAGTCATGTGCTGCCCATCTTGAATGTTGGGGCCAAATGTTGATAGGCGGTGTTCTGACGGAGTGGCAGAGCAGTCACGATGCATGCCGCCGGAGATGCCTACTCATGCGATGGCAGCAAACCATCAAGGCTCGCTGAACCCGACCAGTTCAGGGCGAGATCGGTATGTAGTTACTTGTTTATTTGTTTTTCTTGATTGCCAATATAGCTCTAACTATTTCTTATTTCAGTCAACGGTCAACGCGGGTCAGGAATGCTCCAAGTCATGGCATATGCTCTAGCTCCAAAGGGAGGGCGGTTGAAGGCAACACTTATAATCCAAATGACCGCTGAGGCATATAGTAACTCGAACGCATATCAATGCCTCTAGGACTAGCGGAGGTGGCGAGGGAAGTTCACGGTCCCGATTATGACCCAGCCGCACATGACACGATGGAGAGGGGTCATGAGAGCTGGAGGAGGCAAGAGACAGGGGCGATATTTGATGGGCGACGGTTGCCATTGATCCTCGTAGTCACTCTCGTCTGAGGTGAGAGCTCGGAGCTCGAAATCCGGTTCGGGTATACGCCTCGCCGAGACACATCTATGAGTCTAATTGCCGACCTACATGTAAGTGTATGTATAATCATTAAATGTTTCTACTTTATTTTTTGACGATAATGACTTTGCAATGACGATTTGTAGGCCTTGCTAGATGATGAGCAAAGGCAAAGAACTGATATGCAGACCTAACAAGTCGAGTGGCAGGCTCAGATGCGGGCGAGATACGCTCTGAGATACAATCTGAGGTGCAGACCCAACAAGCCGAGTGGCAGGCTTAGATGCAGGCCCAGATGATGTAGTGGTTTGCGCAGATGGGTGGATCTTTTTCAAGTCAGATGGGTGTGCTCAGTCACCACATGCACCTTTCTTCCCTACACTTCCTCAACCTCA
>JAAALK010000102.1:0-27454 GCA_019279435.1 Zizania palustris | reverse complement strand
TGAGTTTACTGACTTTACTCACAGTGGAGAAAACCTCTACTTTTCGTTACCTTTCTCTTGTGGATTCAGTGTTGTCATGAAAAGTTTCTCCTTGATCTGGCTTTGGGATTCTCACTTGACATTTGTACATCTTAGCTGGCAATTGGTTCTCTATGTCATACTGTAAAATTATGTTGTGCTGATTTTTCCATATTCTTCATTTTGTTGATCTTGACGGATTGGAGCTAAAATGCTGGGCTACCAGCAAATGGGATAACTTATAAATCTTTCTGTTAGCAGAGTCAGCTTTCACAGTTTGTCTTTTAGACACTAGTCCGGTTTCTGTTACAGTTTCCTTTGTGAAGAGCGTATAGTTGGTTCGCTAGCATGTTTACACTGTTCTGTGTACTTCCCTTTGTTCAAAGGTGCATGTATTGCTCTCTGGGTCTACTATATTTTGGTAAGTTAAAATGGATTTTTGGTCAATTCATATGAGCTAACATGTTATGCGGAGAAAACATCTAGAAGAGAGTCCTAGCTGAAGCCGACATCTCAAGATTAGGCAGGTAAGAGTCTATAGGAGTTAAGATATAGTTAATATGTTAGCTAAAGATAAGAGTCCTCAGGAGTTAAGTTTGTTAATTACTTTATCTGTTAGCTAAGTCAGGGGATATTTGATAGCAGATTAGATCTGTTTCTGTAGATTAGATTGTAATAAGGCTATAATATAGTATTCAGCTCTACCTCTTCAGCAAGAAATAAGAATTATCAATTTTCTAGTCTTCCTCAATCTTCCAAAACAGTGTCCAGGCGACGGGGAACAGCCTCTAGCCAGCGCCTCTCACGGCTACTGTCTCTGAAGCTTGGGTCTTCCTCAACCAGATTTTGGTTGCATATGCTGGGATCAGCACCTGTACTTTTGGATGTTCTATGACGACCATACCAATGATAGTCGACTAGTCCCTTAACTTCTTCTCTTGTTTTTTAGCACGTATTTGGTTATTGGTTCTGTGTGTTTCATGGTATGAAGGCTTAGATGGATCCATTTCTATGATATCAAGAGAGAAATGGGTAGTGTTCAAGAAGGCACTAGGTACTAGGTTCTGCTAGGGCAGAGGGTGGCAGAAATTAGGCAACAAAAATTTGGAGCACATGTTTCACAAAATAGCATTCAAAACACATGTTTTAGCAAAGTTCAGTACCCCAACATAAAGAATAATGACATGTGAGAACCCTGGCGCACACCTTCCCCCGGAAGATGGCACACGCAGACAGAGGACAATGGCTGTGGATCTCAGCTCAGCGGCAGCGACCTCAGTGAGCATCGTGAGGAGGCACTGAGGCTACAGGCGCCATGTAGCTTGGCAGTGCAAGTGACAGCGAGCGCGGAGTTTGCCCAGCAGCCTTGGCGCCAAGTTTGACTGCCAAGGCGCTTTGGTGGCTGAGCTCATCGCCAAGGGCCAAGCCATGGCATCCACCTGGCGCCTTGTGCCTATACCCAATTTTCAGAACACTGGAAAATGGGACACCTCTCTTGCTAATGGATTTCCATATAGCATTGGTGAAATTAGTCTTTGTTCAATGAATGTGAGAAGAGAAATAGTACTGTAAGCTTATGTGCTAGAGTAACATTAGCATCTCCTCCATGTGTGTGTATGTACCATGTCATAATTTCCTAATGGTGTTCAGGCATTAGTCAGTTTGACTTTGTTACACCTTCAGTTTATCCATTACAATTTCATGGATGTCCATGTCTTTTCTTCGTGAAGCCCTGGTAAGGTCAATGCAGCACATCTAATCCCTACCTTCTCATGCTTTTCCTTTATTTCGGCAGATCTGCTGAGCGGGCTGCACCAAAGGAGCTGAATCCCAGGCTGCAAAGAAAGATGTTCCTCCCAAAGATGACAAGCATTAGATGATATTTGCAGTATTGCACTTTGTGTTGTCGTATAGTGGTGTATCGGTGACATGGTGTTACAATTCAGAGGTAGAACTTGTGAAAAATGTTGGGTAGGATCTCTTCAATCTTGATGAGAATGATTCGATAAAGTGGGGAATTTGGATACCCAAATATGATCACTTGTGTCTTGGGGTTTTGGCATGAAAATATGTAGGTCACTACAGTTTTGAACAATTGAGAGCATTTTATAATTATTCTCGTTCTCATTCTTTTCTGATATCAATCGACAAGTCATCTGCCAAAAGTGTGCCTTGTCTAACAGTAATTTCGCATCATTTGAAGTGATCAATGTTTCCATGGTACCATTTACCTGGTAATTTTGATGTAAAGTCGGCTACATGTACGATCTTTTGCATCGTCTCGATTCTTAACCGGAAGAAAATGGCGTTTGCGGTTTTGTATGACGATCCGTCGTGGCCATGTGCGCGTCAAGAAAAATATGTACAAGTGCAGGTGTTTTTTAAGCGTTAAAAATTTAATTTACTGCGCAAATTTTAATAAATATTTAATACAATTTCTGGTAGTTTATAATATATATATTAAAATAGTCTATATGACCTAGCTGATTTTTTTGAGACGATCAAATCTAGCTTAACACATTCTAAATATAAGACAAATATATATATTAAATATTGGTTTTATTTTAGAATAAAAATAAAAGTTTAACCATATTATTTTATGGTACAATCTAATACGTAGTATATTTTAGAGTTGGCCAAATAAGCTGTCGGTAAATAAGGAAACTAAAGAATCCAGTCAAAATTTAAGCTCAGACGTTTCAGCCTTGTTGGGTAAAAACATGAAACGGCAAAAAACGGGTTTCTTGGCTGCCATTGCTTCGGTCGCTCAACGCAGTTACAAACAATTTTGGCATTTGGTTGTATTTTTAACATGGTTTAATTGGCCGATTCGTATCATACAATCTACTGCGTTTATTTTGATTATATGTCCAAGAGCATTTTGGTCGATGTCGCTATTTTCTTCTCTTTTATAATCTGAATCCAGAAAATCAGTCAAACTGTTTTAACGAATGAATCTGAATACGGAGGAACAGACAAATGATTTCAATGAGTGTTCTGATTTTCAGAAACATTTCTATATCTGAATATGAAACATAACAATGTGGATCTCTATGCATTTGTAATGGTAATTTGCGGAATGATAAGACATCACCGGATATTTTATAATAAACAATTCAAGGTGTATATATTTTATATTAAATTTACATTTTATTATTTGAATCATATATGCTACACCATGAAATGCATTGCTATTCAATTACACAAATACTTAGATAAATTACGGGACATGTTGAGAGCACATCAAGAAAATGAAACATTAGATAGATTGCCTATTCAACCTGGGTTGCTTGTTTATCTTATTCTTGATTGTTCTTCGATTGCTTGCAGAAACAAATACCCTCATGGTTGGATTGATCGTGTTGCCGCAAGGACACGACAACCTCCGAAGTTGATGTATCGATTGCTAAGGTGCAATGTCCGTGTGGGGTTATAGTCGGGTCGTCAACATCTCTCCGTCCTCTCTGTATGGGATAGATTCAATTGAGGATAGAGAGACGTTGATGACCCAACTACAACCCCACACGGACGTTGCGCCTTAGCAATCGATACACCAACTCCGGAGGTTGCCGTGTCCTTGCGGCAGCACGATCAACCCAACCACGAGGGTATTTGTTCTTGCAAGCAATTGAAGAACAAGAAACAACAAGATAAACAAGCAATCCATATTGATAATAAGGTAGAGGTTCTGTAAGTGTATCTAGCAAACTAGACGATCATAGATTACACGGAAAAGTAGCGAGGCTAAACTTTAATCTAAACAAAACTCAATCTAAAAATGGCGTCCATGGGGGTATTTATAAGGCTAGGGACGTGTGGAGGTCGGCCAAAGGGATCCCTAGATGAATACAATTTGGTTACAAGGCTCATGGTCTTAAACAGTTCGGACCGAAAAAGGAACTCGCATTGTTTTGATGATTGTGATCTCCTCGAATAGAATATGTAGGTGTGGTTGGATTGGTTGTAAAGAGGACTTCTTAATCTTTCTAAAAATTCTAAGATCATCCAAATTGGAGCTTCCATGTAAAGTTATGCATGTTTTAATCTAGT
Source organism: Zizania palustris (assembly GCA_019279435.1). Classification (NCBI taxonomy): domain Eukaryota; kingdom Viridiplantae; phylum Streptophyta; class Magnoliopsida; order Poales; family Poaceae; genus Zizania; species Zizania palustris. Next base: position 23,386 of record JAAALK010000102.1, on the reverse strand, counting down.
GGTTTCCCTGTAGTCCGAGTTCAAGACGTGTAACGTCCCAAAAGTAACGTCCCAAACTTATATATTATCTTTGGATGTCCTTTACTTAGTCCCCAAATCAACTTCCCCGATGTTCCATTTTCTTGATGTGCTCTCAACATGTCCTTTTAATCTATGTAAGTATTTCTATAATTAAATAGCAATGCATTTCATGGTGTAGCATACATGGTTTAAAGAATTAAAATGTAAATCTAATATAGAATGCATACACCTTGGATTGTTTATTATAAAGCATAAGCATGGTCATATCCCACCGATAATGTCATCATCATTCTCTCTTTCTTGACTATAAACCGTTCTCGGTTATTCTTATATTCACAGTCATTATAACTTCTAGCAAAACATATATAATTGTGCAATATCACTTCTTTTGTTATATTGAGAGTAGAAGGAAGCCAACTCACCCTTAGTATTTTGTTGCTCAAGTGTTAGTGAAGGACTACCCTTAATGAAAGGAGACGACATTGTGGTGTCATGAACAACCTTAGCACACTCTCCTTCTTAAAAACAACATGTGTATTTAAATCAAAACAAGAGACTTTCGAGATAATAGAATTAGTTAGAACACTTTGTTCGAGATTATTATTTTCAGACTCTACATGTTATTTCAAATCTAAACATATGTAAGCTATATGCACAAAGTATACTCTTTTATCATTATTATGTCGATTATATGAAAAGTGATATGAGTATAACATGGTTAAGTCAGTTATAGTGAGTAATTTCTCGTTATTTAAACACTAAGTTTATAAAATCATCAAATTCAATATAATCCATGTATGTAATAAAGACAACACTTTATGTTATTCGTTTTTCACTAGAAACATATTGAAATCAGTTCAACAGCAACAGGCCTTAACAATCTGTGTCCATCTGGGCCCATCTGTGAGGGAGGTCAAACCAAAGGAGCGCTCGACTAAGGGGGGTTTGGATTGGGGGCTAAATTTTAGCCCCCGTAATATCGAATGGTTTAGATACTATTTATAATATTAAATGTAGACTATTTACAAATCACATTCATAATCGGGGGATTATTCATGAGACGAATCTAATGAGCCTAAGGCCCTATTTGGTAAGGATTATTGAAGGTGATTCTGTTGGGAATCAACTGAATCCCTACCAAACGTTATCTTTAAAACAACTTCCGAGATGAATCAGGCCGAATCGATTCTCTATTTAACACAACTGCTCGTGAATCAGGCGAAAGCAGCTTCTCGTGAATCAGAGCTCTCGTTCGTCGTCGCCGAGGACTCCCTCTTGTCCCGTCATCGCCGAGGATCCCCGCTCGTCCCGTCGTCGCCGAGGGCTCCTGTGTCAGCTATCGTCGATCCCCCCTCTGCTGCCATCTCGCCGATCCTCCTGTGCCGGCCTATCATCGATCCCCCTCCGCCGCCATCTAACCAAGCCGCCTCGCTCATACCGTCGTCGCCGAGGCCTCCCCCAGGCTCCGTCCTGCCGTCGTCGAGGCCTCCCCGGCTCGCCCCTGCCGCCACCAAGGGGTCCTCCGCCGTCATCTCGCCGAGGCCCCGGCGCCGCCATCTTGCCGAGCCTCCTCCACTCATCCTGTCATCGTCAATTGTCTCCCTGCTCATCCTGTTACCGCCGAGGGCTCCTCCACTGCCATCTTGCCTCCGCCTCCAGTGTCGCCATCTCGCCGAGGCCTCCTGTGCCGCCCTCCCGCTGATCCTGCTCCGCCGCCGCTCTCGCCAAGTACGCTCCGACGAAAGGAACCGATATTTCTTCACTTTTCTTTACTAGCTTTCAATCGGTCATGTTACTCTTTACTCGGCTGTTCGATTTGCTAGTAGCTGGTTTGTTGCATTTGCTAGTAGCTGGTTTGTGCATGTGCTAGTAGCTGGCTGTTCGATTTCATAGGCCATCTCATTACTGAACTACATGATGGCAAAAGTATTGCTCCAGATTTTGCAACTGTTCTTGATGCTTGTGCTATTGATAACTGTGGAGCTTTGTTGGTTGCAGAAAATTTCCCTGTCCTTAAAAAGTTGTTTTTAGTGTTTATCATCTATCAATGGTATAGTAGATTTGATGCTTGATGTTATTTTGATTAGTAATCAGATTGATATTTACATTAGTAATTAGATTGACATTTACAGTAGTAATCAGATAAATGTGTCCATTATACATTATATGCAAATTCAAATTGTATGTGGCCATTATTATAATGTAAATGTGTTTGGTTGTTCTGGATGTCGGCGTTGATATAGAGCAATGCAGATGTCTAGTGGTGTGAATGGCCTGATGAGAGAACTAGGACTTGTTTGTGAGATTTTTTGCTGAACAAGTGACAATTGGAAACCGTTCAAGTACCCATTTGAACAAAATAGGGTATGGACAATGTGATTGCTAAATTTAAAGAGAAGACATGTATAATTTATACAAATTACAGTTCAATAATAGATGGGATAAATTGAAGCGGGAGTATACGGCATGGAAGGCTTTTTTAAAGCAAACGGGATTAGGATGGGATTGAAGCGAAGGGTACTGTTACTTGTGACAATAGAAAGATGGAAGAAATTAAAAAAATGGTAATTGTCATAAACTTTTTACACTGTATTACATATTCTGTATATTTTATTGTCTTAAGTTTAAATAATTTCTATTTTAGTACATACCTAGGTGTTCTAAGTTTGAACATCGGGGACTTCAAAATGAAGAGTGTTTGAAGATCATGTTTGAAGACCTTAGGACTAGTGGGTAACGACCACTTGGGATAGATCATTGGGATCATACCTACCAACAATATTTGGCCCAATGAAGGTGGTGAAGGTGACGGTGAAGGAGATGATGAAGATTCGGATTGTGAAGAAGTACTATCTCCAAGTGTGAAAAGGAAAAGAGCATGTTCTGTTGAAAGGAGAAGGTTGAAAGGGAGAAGGGTAAAAGATCTAAGCTAAGTGGGAAGGAATGGTTCAAGGAATATTTAGATAAGATTATTGACACAGATGAGAAAACAAATGCTTCTTGTGATGCATTAGCAAGAAATGAAGATAACTCAGAAGGTTCAATCAAAGCAGTTATGACATTAGTAAGAGAATGTGGTGCTATACCAACAAAACAATTCTTTGTTGCTTCTGAAATTTTGACCAAGAGGTATGAAAGAGAGATGCTTATGACTTTGGAGACACCAGAAGAAAGGTTTCAATGGCTTACCATGAAGCAAGAAAAATATTATCCTTAGATTGTACCCTTTAAAATTTTCTTATGCATTGTATGCAACTCAATACTATCTTTTGTTTCGAACTTGATATGCAATTCAACAATGTTTAGTTTTAAATTCAATTTGTTCTAGTTATCTAATGCTAATGGTTGTCACATGTCGTTTAGATGACCTCTAGTGAAGACGAAAGAGATGGTAATTCTGACAATGATATAGATGATGATGTCGATGTGTTTTATTTAAAGATTATGCGAGTTCAGAAGAAAATATCGGATAACATAGTTGTTGCATCTTGCATTGCTGCTATGTACTACACTACTTATCTTGACAAGAATCAACCAAGGACATCACAACTTACAGGATTTGCTTGGTTGAAAGAAACTTTGAATACACCAGGAGAGAGCCACAAAATGTTAAGAATGAAAGACTTTTTTATATGTTGCGCAACTTACTTGTAAGTGAGTACGAGTTGAAATCATCAAAGCATGAACTCTATGGAATCACTAGCTATCTTTCTTTCTATTTGTGGTCAAAACAGATCAAATTCTTCAATTCAAAACACGTTCAAGCATTCAGGAGAAAAAATTAGTAGGAAGTTCGATGAAGTTTTGAAATGTCTAGTCAAGATGGCCAAGGACTATATACGTCCTAAGGATAGGAACTTCTCTACTGTGCACACTAGGATCAGTGGTGACACAAGGATGTGGCCACATTTTAAGAACTGTATTGGAGCTATTGATGGTACACATATTTTAGCAACTCCACCTCCTAAATATTATGTTAGATATATTGGCAGATCTGGAATCCCACCCAAAATGTTATGGCGGTTGTCGACTTTGATATGCATTTTACATATGCATCAATTGGACAACCAGTGTCTATACATGACACTATGATATTGTACCATGCTTTGGAGGCAGATATAAGATCTTTCCACACCCACCATCAGGTAACCATGCATTTGTACCATTTTTTCTTTTAATTTGGATATTAGAATATTTAAAATTAACTATGTGCTTGCATGTTGTAGGAAAATATATGTTGTCGATGCTGGTTATCCTAATAGATCGGGTTATTTAGCACCATACAAAGGACAGAGATATCATGTCCCTGATTGGAGGAGAGGTGACCCTCTATAGGTAAAAAGAACTATTTAATTATTTACACTCAAGTCTACGTACTGTCGTTGAGCGCATTTTTGAAGTGTGGAAGATGAAGTGGAGAATCTCTCATAAGATCCCGACTATCCATGGACAAGCAAAAGATGATTGTGGCTGCAACCATGTGTCTCCATAACTTCATTCGTCAGAATAATGCATCTAATATGCATTTTTGTAAGTGTGATGAGGACCTAGATTATGTACCAACTATCCCTAGCAGATACAAGAGATATGCACTTCTTCAAATGCATCAGATGCATCTACATCACATGCAAATGATATAAATATGGATAGGTTTTCGTGATGATTAGTGTCACCTATATCGCAATCTAGAGGATAACACATTTGATATCAATATTTGCAATGCACGTTTACATATAATTCATATAATTAATTATATTAGATTTTCTATATGCTATTGTGAACAAGTTATTCCATGTTTGAAATTACATAATCAATAATTTTTTGGGATTAAGGGTAACTAGTCATTTCATACCAACATACTCTCTTACATGAATTAGAATCTAATCATCTAGCCAAATGATTTTAGTGATTATGATTCATAACAGAATCACTTCACAACAGAATCAGAATCTGGCGCTATCCCAAACACACCCTAATTACGTCATGATTTGATAATGTGGTGCTACAATAACATTTTGCTAATTATAGATTAATTAGATTTAATAAATTCGTCTCGTAAATTATTTTTATAGTCAGTTTACGTTTAGTACTTAAAATTAATGTTTTTAAACATATTATTGACGGCTAAAATTTAGCAAAACACTAGGTCATCTCCCGCGACTAGAGATGACAATGGGTACCCAAAACCTGAATACCCGACGGTTTTACCGATATGAAGGTGGGTATGAAACAATATCTTTACCCACCGGGTACGTTAATGGAAGGAAAACCTCTACACATCGGGTATAATAGGTACGGGTACGACTACATACTACCCAAACCGTGGGTAATATATACCAGCACCCAATAACTATGTCTAGGCTCCCAGCTTAAATTACCCAATCGATAATTTGGTCCAAGGCCAAGCTCATCAACGCTGCACGTGAGCACGTCTTGTATAAATAGGAAAAGTAGCACACATACACAGCAACCTTATTTATTTGATTCACGACGTGCTGGTCCGTTTTAATTAGTGACGGGCTGCTGGTTGATAGTTATTTGTCGAGTGATTACCGGGTGTGGAATACCACCCGGGTATCATTACCGCTCAGGTGCGGGTATGGAAACAATTTGTTACCCATGAGCGGGTGCGGGTTGTGTATCGGGTAGAATTTAATTTTGCGGATACAGATATGAAATGGTCAATGATGTCATTGGTCCCTATTAAAACCATAGGGGTTTTGAGGCAGGGGGATCCTCTGTCGCCCCTCCTCTTTGATATTGCAGCAGATGCACTGTCTTTTCTGATGGATAAAGTTGTGCAGGAAAACTTAATTGTGGGTTTGGGTGAAGAATTCCGGACACTGGTTTGTCTATACTTCAGTATGCTGATGATACAATAATTTTTTGCTGAAGATGATCCCAATAATGTTAAGACTTGAAGTTTATTCTCTGTGTGTTTGAACAAATGTTGGTTTAAAAATTATTTCAACACAAGTGAAGTCTTCTGTCTGGGTAGGAATTAGGGAGGAGGAAGGAATTTTGTCAAATTCTTACTTGTAAAATGGGTGATTTGCCCATTAAATACCTAGGCTTACCTAGTAATAGTCCAGGATTTCTAATAGGGACTGGAAAACTTGTGAGAATAAGTGGAGAATAAGCTTGGTTGCTGGAAAGGAAACTTATGGATATGGGGGGAGACTAATTTTACTCAACTCCTGTTTGAGTAGTATGCCTTTGTATATGCTCTCCTGTTATCCTCTTCCTAAGGAGTTAAAAAATGCTGGATTACTTCAGATCCAGATTGTTGTGGCAGGAGGACCAGGGTGTGAGGAAGTATCACTTGGAGAAATGGGATGTGATTTGCATGCCCAGGAAATATGGGGGTTTGGGGTCTTGGATCTGGAAGCTATGAATGTGGCAATGCTAGGAAGGTGGTTGTGGAAGTTGGAGATGGAGAATGGTATTTGGTAGGATCTGCTAAGGAAAAAGTATTTGTATTCCAAAACACTGACCCAAGTTGAAGCTAAAGCTGGTGATTCCCAGTTTTGGAGAGCTTTAGTGAAAGTTAGAGCTGTTTATATGCAATTCTGTCAGAAAAAGATTGGAGACAGGATGAGAACTCTGTTTTGGGAGGATAATTGGTTGGGTTGTTTTAACCTTGCTGGAAAATTCCCTGATTTATATAATGTGGACCTTTTCCAAATTTTGTGGACTGTAGCTGAGGTAGTGGAGAGTAATTGGATTGTGCTTAAGTTTAGAAGAGATCTGATTGGGCAAAGGTTGCGCTCTTGGCAGAGCTTAAAAAAGTGTGTGAAGACATTAAGTTGTCTGGTAATAATGATTCTGTCGTTTGGAAGCTTACAAAAAAATGGCATTTTAGTGTCAAATCCTTTTATACTGCTATTAAAACTCATAATATGCTTCAAGTGACGACTGTTTTCTGGGATTTAAAGGATTCCATTGAAAGTTAAAATATTCTTGTGGCTGGCTAGGAAAAACAAGATTCTTACCAAGGACAATCTTTCTCGCAGAGGTTGGTTGGGGGATCAAGGAACTGTCCCCTGTGCGGACAGGATGAAACGGTGCAACATTTATTTTTGATTGTTCGGTCTCCAAATTCATCTGGAGAATGGTTAAAATCTATTTTGGTTTGGTCCGTTTGATAGATGGAACATCTGTGTGGACTATGGTTTGTTAGACTGAATCGGTAAGCAAAAGAAAGTGATTGGGGTTAGTGTGGCTATTGTCCTATGGAGCATTTGGAAGTGTAGAAATGAGGCTGTATTTAGAAATATTTTACCTGAAGATCCTTTGGCCTTGATTAATTTGATTGCTACTGGATTACAACATGGTCTGTTTTACAGAGGTCGGTGGTAAGGGAAAGAAGCCTGGTGGAGGGGGTGCGCCTTCTCGGCACATAACAAGTAAAATCTTCAACAGGAGACATGGTTGGCTGCTGTCAAGACCTCTTCTCGGTGGTGATCTGGGAATAGGGCTAGGATGGTTTCACGTTTTGTTGAAACTTTGTGTTTTGGTTCGTTCGCTGTGTTTTGTTAAAACTTGTCCCGGTTTGGTGCCTGATTTTGGCCCTGTTTTAGCTTGGCAAGATTTTGGTAGTCTTTGTTGGCATGAATCAGTAGTACTCTGAGATGTAAAAAAACGGTTTAGTTTGCATTTCTCTAATGGAAATGGAAGGAAACTCACTGGTTTCTCTTTCTCGAAAAAATATGAAATGGTACTAACGGTGAGTCATCTCTACCCGCGACGCGATGCTTATCGTCGCAAAGTACTGCGTATATTCCATCTCCCCCCGTTACTCGCCTCGCCGCTCGCCACCTCCGACTCATCGGCCGCCGCGCTCCCGGCTCCGGCTCCTGCCCCACAACTCGGTTCCCATGGACCCCGCCGGCCAGTCGCCGGAGGAGATTACTCCGTTTGGGCCCTCCCGCCGGAGCCAGCCCGCGACAGGCTCCGCGGCATGCATCATGGCCGGCCTCCGCGCCGCCCACGGCGGCCCGGCCTTCGATCCGCACGCGACCGTCGTTGGTGCCATCCGCCTCCGCCGTTCCGCCGCTATCGAGGCGCTCCGCGATGACGCTGCTGGTGTCCGACCCTACACTGCTCGTGTCGCCGGTGTCGCCCGCGGCGACTTCTTCTACCAGTGCGTCTACCTCCTCCTCGAGCCCACCCCCGAGGTACTCTAGCGATTACCTAGTTTTGAAGCGCGACTTGAAAGCGGGTAAATTCAGAGGTGTGATTGTGTCAGCATTTCAAACATTTTATTGCGTTTGGAAGTTGGTACCCGGAGCCCAGATCAAATGTTTATACAGTACGCAGAACGTGACATATTATCTCAATTTTTTCAGGTGGTGGACGCAGCACACCAGCGATCACTGCTGTGGCCACTTTGGGTATCAGACATCAACCCGTAAGTGTGTGGCAGCTAAAATTTTGTGACCTAAAATCCTCAGGTTTTTGATGATTGATTCATTATCTGCATCACTTCAGCATACACGCCACACGTCAGCCTCTTACATGGAGACCTGACAGATGAGGAGAAGGAGGTGGCAAGGAAGAAGGTAGAGGAGATGGACAAGGAGATTTGTGCAATGCAGTTTGAGATCTCCAAGCTTGCGCTGTATAGGACGGATACCGAGGACAAAAGCTTGGAGTCATGGGAATTGGTGGAGACCTAGCTACCACCTTGAGAGGAAGTGATTAATTTCCTACTGATGGCGCTTCCACTCTAAGCTTGAGGTGAGTTTGTTCAATAAACCTTGTCGAAATGCAAAGCAGATTCCTAAAATATTTAAGCTCGAGTTCATTCATACGGTAAAACCTTAAACTTATATACCATGGGTCCTCCTAGATAATATTTTTATCATTAATTGTCTAATGTACTGACATCTGAGTTATATCTCATCAAGAGATTAAGCTCTGACCAACTCTTCATGTGTATGCCATCACACTTAAGTTTCATTATAAATACATAATGCTGCATATACAGATAATTAAGACAGTGCGTTCTGTATAGTGCACATTATTGTGATGGATACATATACTAGGGAGCATTTGTGATGGCTATATTTGCTAGCACTCCGCTTAATGACCTTGCGGAGGAAACCTTCTTCCACCTGATCCAGCTTCCCTTTGACAGTTGAAATATGTGGCAGCTGCAATGCCGAGGTGGTGTTGGCGTGCGAAGCTTCTGCAGTCGAAGTTGTGTCGCATGTCTGGTGCAAAGACTGTCCCCCTGCCCAGTTGGCGGAACAACACAAATACCATCCGGTGGATGCCTGATCTCGCTCTGGTTTCTCATATATTATTAGCTCTTGGCCTGCAGTAATATTCTCTCGTTATCTGTTTAGAAATTGTGAAGTTTTCGACTATAAGCATGAGATAGTTTTTCTGCGTGTCAGGGTAACGGAACCTTGGTACACACGACTAGTATTTTCCATATATATGTCTCCATCTTGTAATCCCTCATGACATATCCTTTGTCTATAGATTTGGTAAGATTTGGTAGGACATAATTCTTTAGATTACCAAATCTCTTACTGTCGGTTAATTGTGTCCTATTCTATAGGGATATCTTAACCGACTTAGTCAATATAACCTTGATTCCCGCGTATATAAAGCGAAGTCAAGGAACATCTAAAGACATCGAAGATTCAGCTAATTAAGCCTTGTATATAGCCTGCTTGAGACATAAATCTTGCCAGCTACACATATTGACACAAGAACATGACTTATTACTCTTCTAGAGGGACCTGAACCTATATAGTCTTTGTGAACTATCTCGACTATGGTAGGCAAGCAACCCTGTTTCTATTACTTGTGATATATTCCATCAAAACCAACGTGTATATACATATAGTGCAGTTGACTCGTCCATATATAGTTCAGTTGCCTCTTTTTGTATAGAAAAATGTAGATGTGTGCCATAGGAGCAAGTTTAGTATGGTAGTAAATACAGTTCCCGTCCACTCCAGTGTATGGATAGTTCGATGCAAAACATATAAGAAAATTCTCTAAATACTCTAAATATATCACGTGAAACCACTTGGCATGTGAAAAATAAATACGGTAGCAATATTGTATTTCTGAGTGCAGAGTAACTTATTTCACACCTCCCATAAAAGGTGTACAATAGTATGCCCCGATGGCCTGATATTTGACTGAAGTAAAGTGGCACCAGACTTTAAGTTGAATTCTAGTGATTGTTACTGACACAATTGCTCACCCAAGTAAAAAGTGTACAACCTGAGTTAAACTTAGTTCCATGTAGTAAAATAAAATCATTGGGCACAGAGTAAGTTATTCTATACTTCAGGGCGCAATAGTATTTCTGATTAATATGAACTAGAATACTAATTAAGAGCCCCCTTGTTCTATGTGTTTTTTTGTCATTATAGAATAGCCATTTTAATTTCTTTCTGATACCCAACTTTAGATAATTCCTTATATATATGCCTTAACTTTGAACTTAGTTTCATTAACATCGGTATTTGCCATTCTAGCTCTTGTGTAACATTGTTAACACCATGTTAAATCCACCAACATTTTCTTCTTATTTAAGCAATATTATGTCCTTGTGTGATTATGATTTTATAATTTGGAATATTTGATGATTTGCCACTCTTAAAAATGGGCTTCGATTATTTGTCACTTTAGCCCACTGTCATACACTTAGATGGTCTCACTTGTCATCTACACAAGTGGCAAATAATCAAAGTGTAAACACTTTTAGTGGCAAATCCTCAAATTTCCCTAATAATTTCGGTCTCCCTGTTGTGCCTTTGGGGGAGGCAAAATTCTTATAGAAGCTGCCTGCCTGCCTGCCTGCATTACTGTCAAACTCACCTGACAGCTACTGATATATCAGTTTTTTTATTCTTGAGATCTAATCCGAATATTTGATTTAGTAGTAATCAGTGGGTTTGAGGACATGAAAACCACATAAAACAAATTGCTATATAATCACACCATACCGAAGCTGATGTCAGTTGTTTCAGGGATATCCGTCACCATCCTACAAAAGGTGCAGTTGTATCATAATAAATACAAGAGCAGTCTAAAGCAAACTTAACTCAAAGTCAAAAGCATGGGTCGGAAAAAGAAGTGTAATTTTTCATAATAGCAGTATGATGCATTTGGTTTACCAGTGCAAGTACTCCCTCAGTGATGGGTTGCTCGGGCTTGGGGCGTCTGGATCCACCAATACCTTTTTTCAGGTAAAACAGGTTATCAATGTTTTTTTGTTAGTAGTGCATCTACTCATATTTAATGCATTTTTTTACTAAATTGTTTAGAATAGATTAGAAAATTCCCCCCAATAAACCTAAAAGATATTGTAATATTAGTTATCGAAAAATAAAAGGATTGGCATATATTGTTCCATCTGGTTGAACATATCTTAAAACCACCTAGCTGCTAGCTTACCAGGGTGTAGAAAACCCTCATGTCATTGCCGCCAACATCAATTCGTGGCTTGCTTACAACTTCAGATGGCTTAAGCTCAACCCCTGCCATAAGTAGCCTGTTGTGTAGGTTATTCTGAGTGGAATGGTTGAAGTAAATGGATGCAACACATCCTTTATGACACGAGATAAGACCAAGGGATCCATTGCTGACATATCGGAGAAGGATAGCCTGTAAGCTAGTAGTCTTTTCTGTTACTCTGTTAGACCTAGCTAGCTCCCTATGGGCTGGGGTAAGTTGTGTCCAAGCATGAAGCCATGAACTATTTATACGGTGGGTGGTGAGGGGGGTTGTCTTATTCACCTCTCAAACGGCAGAGATACATCATGCGATGGCATCACCCATATACAGGGGATTCTTTGATTTGTGTTTCATATTTATTGATTAGATCTTTAGCTTTATGGCACTAGATTCCTTGAAGCTTGAGCTAACCATCAGATGGTAGCGTAGGTTGTGTTTACTGGAGCAAGCCTTAGGGCAACCAGCTGTTCTTTCTAATGGCTACAAATTGGCACGACGATGGCCTGGAGTTTACACCCTGGAGGCTAATGGCTATCGCGATATATGTTTTAGCAATGTGTTGGCTACTTTCTCTGCATATAATTTCATCTGGCTTATATAAACAATTCCAAATAGTGCACATAAAGGTCATCTACCACTTTCTTCACTCAATGATAAGGATTCTTTTTTCTATCAGGTACGTGCTAGCAAAGCAGATTCTGCATGCAAGTTCCTTCTTCACATGGAGTAAAAAATTCCCGAGGGCTTTCGTTGGGAGTAGCTTTACAGCACATATATATTACTCGAAGTAAGTAGTAGAATCGTTTTAGATGTTAATTTTGATTAATTATATTTTTGGTATAATCATCATTAGCGAATTTGCATTCACGGCCATGCTGCCGATGATGAAACAAACCACATAAGCTAGTGTTTTCATCCTATCTCCTCTGGCTGGCTGTTGGCGTTGGACAATCTGGTTCGTTGGTGTTCCGACTTCCGAGATCCCGACAGCCTAGGTTTTATTAGGCAGTAGTGGCGACATATGAACTGGCTGTCGATGAATTGATAGGAAACAAAAAAAAATAGCACCAATAGTTTAGTAAAAGTAGCAATCCAAACACGCAATTTAGGCCCATTTGGATTGGTGATCTTATTTTCAGCCATCCCTAAAATCTCAAGCAGGATTGCTTATTAATTAGGACTATTAGTCCATTAGTCCTAAAGTTTAGTCTATTAGTCCATTGGATGTTGCTTATTCGACTAAAAATGTCATGCACACTTTATCCTCATTTATGAACTCCTCATTAAATGATGTTTAGTCTAAATAAGAGGATTAAACTTTAGTCCATACTAAAATAAGCAAGTTTTAGTTTTTAAAAATAAACAAGGTCATCCAAACAGGGTTTTAGTTGTGAACGGTACGTGAGTAACGTTAGTTGAACGTGTTTAGATGATTTTTAACAAAGCTAGATTTATGTGGTCTTGTTTTAAAAAACACACAATTTAGCAAACCGTAATATCGCCTTGTTCTCTCGATCCTCGGCAAGGATTTTCTCTGTTACGAAACGGGAATGGAAGAATTTTGTTCCCGTAGTCGATCGGTTGGTGGCGTTGAGTCTCTACGTAGCACTTGGGAAACCTAGTGCCGACAGTTATTTTGGCTTGCCTGATTTGTGGATTTAGGTCAAGATCTCGAGCAACTAAATTACTTCCTCAGTCCAAAAATCTTCTATATATTATTATTTTTTATATTAAGTTCAAGGATACATTAAATAATACTACTATTGCATTGAATTTTTCGTATTTTCATCATAATGCATCATGATGCATTAAACATATTACTATTGCAAGCATGAAACCACATAGTTAACGTTATAAATGAAGTTAATTTAATATTTGAGTCTAGATAAATTACAAATAGATAGAAGATTACCGCGCGAGCACCTATGTCGATATTGCCACACTTGAGTTGTCTAATCATCGTGGTTGACTATTGAGGTAGAGCAGCAGCTAAGAGCATCTCCAATGTATATGGAAAAACTAGTTCATATGGATAGGACTCATAATAGTAGTTTATAGTTATTTATATCCCATAATGTTTGTAGCAATATGAATATTAAAAGTAAGAGAGAAGATATAGATAGAAGAAAGAAGAGAATTGATAAATATTATTTTATTTTTTATGGGCAGCCCATAGCCATATGAACTACTTTTACAATCAATGTTATAAAAATTACTTTCACAATATATATGGACAACCTATATAATATATTTAATGCATAAGGACTAGTTATATAGTGTATTGTGGATGTCATAAGGTCATCGCCAACGAGTAAATCATGTCACTAAGCTCACGCGTCAAATTACGGCCTAGTGCCACCTAGAACTGATTTTTAGACACTAAAGTTGCACACACACAAGGATGCCACCATACGGAAGCGCAATGACCATCGTCATCGATAGAATCACGCAAATTCTATCACACATACCACTTATTTTGTCAATGATTTATCAATAATATAATACGCCACATCACAATCTCTCGGCTGTCCTCTGGTTATGATTTTGGCGACAACAATCGATTTGATCGTCGGATGCTCAGTACTCCCGTAAAAGGAAGACTGTGCTCTATGGTTCTTCTTGCAGCTTTCAGTCTTTTACATGCAAAAAATATTCTTTTTCATGATAAGTAAGTTCAGAAAAAAGGGACAACAACATTAGATACGAGAAAATATAGAAACAATCTTTTTTTAGCTTTATTGAGTGGACAATATTCAATATTCATCTTCTGACGTTTTCTTGAAAAGGAGGATGCTATCTTTGATATAGCTGCCACTACATGGCTAGATTCATCCTGGTAGAGGTAGAAACTGTGGGTTTGGATCGAGGGTTAAATTTTAGTTCGTGTCACATCGAATATATGTTTGGACATCATTTGAAGAACTAACATGAATTGATTATAAAAATAATTGTAGAATCGGAGGATAATTCACGAGACAAATTTATTAAGCCTAATTAATCCATAATTAGGAAATGTTTATTGTAGCATCACATTGTCAAATCATGACGCAATTAGGCTCATTAGATTCGTCTCGCGAATAATCTCTCGATTATGAACGGTTTTATAAATATTCTATATTTAATACTCTAAAATAGTATCTAAACATTCGATGTGACGGGGGCTAAAAATTTAGAACTCAATCCAAAACCCCCCTAAATTCCACTAGTAGTAGCGTGTGTCTTGCTATGTAACGGTAAAATAAAAATAATTATATTATAGTCAGTTAAATTTCATTATTAAAAAATGTTGCTATTTAAGTTTTTTTTTCTATGACAGGTGGTGCGGGGTGCTTGTTTCTCTTTTTTTTCCTACAATATTTTTTGCAACGAAAAATAAGTTTGGCAGAAAACTTCTATATTTATATCCGTAAAGTTCTGGCTGACTTTTTTTAAAAAAAATATAGGAAAACTTCTATATTTCTATTCATAATGGTCCTACATAACGGTCCAATTATGTTAGCAGGAAATTTATATATTTCTACATGTAATGGTCTCTCTGTTTCAACAAAAAAAAATATTTTTAGCAAAAAACCTATATATCTCTATTCATAGTTGTCAAAAGCTAATGCTGAAAAAAAAATAAGAAGCACAGTATAGTATTTAAAACTAGATTCTAAAATTTAAATTTAGATCCAGTATTTTTTTTTTGTTGTTGGAGTGGAGAATATAGAGCATCAAAAGGACTGCTGCATTATTATTGTTCTTTCCTTATCAGCACAACCCTAGCTGGCTCTTCCCCTTTGAATAAAGGCGTCCTGTCTTGCATCTTGGACTTATCATCCTAGTCCCTCTATGCTATCACCTGATTCTAGGGCATCTACATTTGAACAGTTCATACTTGTGTTTATGCCGTTTGGTTTTTTTAGTAGTTGTTGTTTTAATTTTAATCGAGTTTAAAGAAAATACATTAACATATGTATAGTATCTAAGAAATGTCATATTGAGATTTTTTATAATGGATTTAAAAACCAATTTGGTTTTATACCTATTAATGTTTTTTCTATAAATATGTTAAGATTGCATTTTTAACTTGTAAAAAGGTTAAGGACTTATATAACATGTTATGGAGCGAACAGTAGACGTCGGTGTTTTACCGAGCGGTACACCTGTGAGGTTACTTGGGGTGATATTACTGAGGTGATATTTATGGTGGTAGGGAAGCATTGTATTCTCAAGCTCTAAGGTCTAGGGCCGGCTCATATTTTATGGCTTAGTGCGGAACAAAAAATGGAGACCCTCATTCATCATAAAGATACAAATAATATTGAAAATTTAGTGCCATTAACGAATCTCACACTAATAAGTTTAAATACAAAGGAGAAAAAATAATATCGATCGTTGGTCTTCCTCTTAACAGGCCTGCTGTCCATGAACTTGTGACTAATTTAAACTGGTTTATTAATACTTGTGAGGACCTATTAGCATACTAAATTTTGGAGGCCCCCTACTTTCGGACGGCCCGGTGCGGTCGCAACGCTGGCAATAGCCCAAGGCTGGCCCTGCTAAGGTCGACTCTAAGTACGAGAGACACGATTTATACATATTCAGGTCTTTTGGAGAATGCGAACTCTATGTCCTCTGTGTTATGGATTTGAAGATTTAGCTCTATATAATACAACTCTAGATCATATGAAAGCATGCCTCTTAGGGATGTTTCATAATACAACTCTAGCATATGAGCAAGTCTATAGAACTTAGATTATGAAGAAAATTGTGTATATACCACTGAAAACTGTTTGCTATATATGTCACTATTTCAATTTTTTTGTGTCCGTATATGTTATTGTCGTTAGTTTCAACATTAGTCAATGTTAATTTTTTTCAAAATGATAAAATTTCCCTCAGCTTACAAAGCTAGATAGCTAGCTTTGCCTCCAACCGATCTCAGTTGTGTTGGATTGAATGAGTGATTTGTATGTGTGTACCAGCTAGAGCAAGTGATAGTTGATCACTGTTACTTAATCATCCTTGATTTTAGTGTGCTGAGGGAAGTTTGGGCAATTTAAAAAACTAACGTTGACTAACGGTTGCAACTAATGACAATGGTATATATGGACACAAAAAAATGAAGCAGTAATATATATAAAAACAACAAGTTTTCAGTGATATATATGAGAACAGTGAACTTACAATGCATATACGAATTTTTCTCTAGATTATGACCTGAATTAGTTCTACAAAGATCTGGCTTCATAGTATGTACGTCCTATTAGGTCATGTTTGTAGGAGCTTTTGGAAGCTAGAGATTCTAAGTAGCTAGTTAGTATGAGTAGCTAGTATCTAGTTGATGAGAATCTAGAAAAGCTGATACTTTTTCAACTTCTGGATTCTAGTATTATTTGTAAATTATTAAGTTATTGATTCTCACAATTTGAGCCAGAATTTGGACCGTTTATTTCAGCTTCAGATTTTAGAAGTAGCTACAGGCTCCTCTGAATAGGCTTTTAGCACAACTTCAGATCTAATTTTTTGGGCCGGTGAAACCTCTGAAAATCCTAGATCTAGAATTGCAGATAAATTGAGAGTATTTATTTGAGAAATCTAATTTTACAAAAATAAAAAATTAAACTATTTACTATACATTTATAAAAAAAACTCAGATCCAACGTCAAACTAGTTGCAAAAACAATCCATAGATTCCGTGAACACAGTTGAGGCCCAATACCCAGTCCACGTGAGCCCAATCAAGTATTATGGGCTTTTGAGCCATGTCTTCACAAAGAGGCCCACAAAATACATTTTTTACAACTTTCCGTTCAAGTTAAGGTTATATTTTGTATGTCATTCTAATTTTCATACTTTTGAACAGATGACAGTGGTGTTTTTCAACGTATTGAAAATTGTAATGGTAGTTTTACAAATTTCTGTTCAAGTTAGGATTAAATGTTCATATGCCATTATAATTTCCACACTTTTGAAATATGTCATCGGTAGGTTACTGACAGATGGGTCCTACTTCACTCACAGTGGTATTTTTCAACATATTGAAAATTGGTAATGACACTTTTACAAATTTCGTTCAAGTTAGGGTTAAAATTTTCTATGCCATTATAATTTCACACTTTTGAAATATGTCATCGGTATGTCATTGATATATGAGACCTACTACAGTCACTGACAGTGGTATTTTTTAATATGTTGAAAATTTAATGACATTTTTACAAATTTTCGTTCAAATTAGGGTTACAATTTTTATGCCATTATAATTTTCACGCTTTTGAATCCTATGCTCAAAGAGGTATTGTGCTCAAATGCACACATTAATCTAGGCCAAGGATCTTCCATCCAAACGGTGTCCATTATTTCGTTTACACCCTCCCACCTCCTCTTATCTATGTTTTTTTTGCACCGGAAAAGAGGAGGTGGGGGGTGTAAATGCAAAACTGGACCGTTGGATGGAAGATCCTTGACCTAAATTTAATATGTGCATTTGAGTACAATACATCTTTGAGCATGAGATACGTTGCCTTTTTTTTTCATCCCTATCGCTGGCTCCTCCGTCCATGCCTCAAAGGCGCGGGCAGCGGTGTCAGGCCGGCAGATGCACCACCACCACCCCCACCGGGCCACCACCGCGCGGCGCGTCCCCCCAAGTTCCCTAACCCAACGCACCGTCGCCATCATCAGACGCGTGACTCTTCCGGCTTCCGGCTTCCGCACTGAAACAAACAGTGCCGGCGCGCGACCGCCTCGCCAGCCCGCGGCTGAGATTCCGGGAAAAAGGCAGCGGCGCCGCACGCCGGGGGCCCCTGCGCCGCGCCGAGCAGGGCGCCACGCGTCGCTTTCCCCTCGCCTCCACGGCCCCTGGCTCAAACAACTGAGCCGGTCGAGCAGGGCGCCACCTTGCGGCGATGGCCGCCGCGGCGCGCCCGCCTTCTCCATCCGGTACTGGATGCTGTGCTGTGCTGCTGCTGCTTGCTGGGCCCCTGCATTGCGCGGCCGCGCGCTGGTGGCGCTCTGACATCGTTCCATTCTTTGTCTTTGAAGGGAGTACGCGGCGCGGGCGCGGGCGGGGGCGCGGACGAGGGCAGATGCTGGCCGTTCGGCGGGGAGGCGGGCCGCTGCCGCCGATGGAGGTGCGGCGGTTCCGGTGGTGGGAGGACGAGGCTGCGGTGGGCGAGGAGGAGGGCGAGGAGGAGAGGAGGATGGCGGCCAAGCGGCGGAAGCGCTCCATCGTCGAGCTCTTCGCCGCAGTGCCGCAAGTCTCCGCCGGCGGCGGCGAGGGGCTCGGGGGGGAAACGGATCAAGAGGAAAGTACACAAGGGGGAGCTACCTCTCGGGTTGAGGCCAAGAAGAAGGGGTTTAAGAAGGATAAGGTCGTAGTTCAGATTGGCGTGACAAAAAAGGTAAGCTTTTACTGAATCACTGGTCAACTCAACTAGTAGCACATTGCATTGGATCGCATTACTTACTTCAGTTACTTGGATTGGATAGTGCCAAATACTAGAATGTTTAGGTCAGTAGAATGTCTGCTACTTACCATTTTAGGGAAGTACAAGGCTGTCAGAGGCATGGATGTTTCTGGATCTTATCATTTCATTATGTGGTACTGCGTGATGTTTTTACATTAGCCATGAGAGCAGTGGCTATGCAACGAATACAATGACTTTCTGGGAATATAGCATTGATGTATCAGAACTAAAAGACGGCCGCTTTGTGTTAAATGTGCTTGGCTTGCTGAAAAACCAGTGGTCACTAGGTGGCCAAGCCGAAGGTTGCATGTACCCAGCTAAGAACTTGTAACTTTGATCAGCACATGATCCGTCAAAAAAATAAACATACTGAAATGTTTCCATATGCTCGTTTACTTGCAAGAAAGAAGGAAGTATGGCAAAACTTTTAGCGCATTTTTGCTGAGGTTAGAGGTCCTGCTTAGATATTGCTATTCCAATTGTTTGAGCCTGTTTTTAAATTAGTAGCCTTCAGCTACAGCTTGTAGTTGCAATATCTGAATTTGTATGTATGTTACTATCTGTTTACTCGGTTACTCCCATGTCCACAGCTTCCTGCTGGTGCTACTGGACTAGTTATGTACTATACTGTTGTGCTCAACTACACCTCCATGGTGATATCCTTTTTTGTTTCAGGGGAAAAGCAGCAAGACAAAAGTCACCACCGCTAGTATGTCACAGTTGTTTCAAGATGCCATAAAAGCAGAAGCAGAAGCAGAAAAAGTCTATTGGCAAAAAAAGGGAAAAAAGAGGTTTCAGTTTTATTGAAAAAGAAACATGAAGGGGAACAAAGTGGCAGTTTTAAGCAGACAGAAGGCAACAAAGAGCATTTGTCATGCTCAAAGCATTCTTAAGAAACATTTGAAAACAGGAAAGACCACACTACTGAAAGACACAGGTGTTATGTCTCCATCAAATTCTTTACTGAAACCAAAGCATGTTACCTTTTCTGATGACAATGGCATACTTGGACAGACAGCCTCTCGACTTGGAGATGTTATTGAGAAATCACAGTTGTTACAGGCATCCCAGCAATCCTACGAGGATGGTAAATCTCAGGGAAGCGATGATCAGCATGGTACGGATGAACCACAGTTCACATATAAACGAACAGGTGCTGGATTGGAGACTGTTGAGGAGGATACTGGCTCTACTGTTCCACTTACTAAATCAAAACAGAAAACTATACTGGGCAATTCAGTGGATCTGAATCATTGCTTAGATATGTCTACTAGGGGCAACTGTTTGAGCTCTATTAGTTCAGCTGTCTCAATCCAGTCCTTGCTCAAAACTTTGCTGGCATGGACTCTTGCCAAAATGATGGCTTAAATCTTGCTGTTGGATTTCAAGCGAAGGAAATTGTCATAAATACCCAGGATCATCTGTTATTGCTAGTTTAGCAGTCAAGGCGAGATCAGGAGATCTTATTAGAAACAATTGTCCCAATCTTCTAGTTGTTTAGTTTCATCTCTCAATGTAAATGTTAGGAGCAGCGGCAAAATGCGTCAAGAAAGGTTGGCAGCAGTTCATCCTAGGCTTAGATCAAAAGTTATGGTGAATAGCATAAGCTCTTCTGCAGGATCAAACAAATCAACAGATCCACAAACTACAGATTTATCTGCATGTAGGAACATGTACAACAGTGATGACTATGCTGGTCTTCCTCTTAATTCACATGGTGAATTTGTCAGGCTTTATCCTAGCAGCGCCATCGATCCTAATGGGATGTTTAAGAGACAATTATTGGGGGATGGTTACATGCATCCTTCAGCGTTTCCAGCCTTTTCAGACCTGAAACTTGCATGGATTATGCCCATTTAAAGACCAGCCATCAACCACAACGATTTTATACACTAGATAACTTTGGTTTCCGCTCAGATACTTATCATTCTCCCACAGTGTCAGCTGTATATGGTATGGGTTTCAGGCAGTCACCAAGTTCTGAAAGAATGGAGTTACATAACTATGCAGTTCCCAGCAATAATCATCCATGTAAACCAGCAAGAGCATTCAGTGGAGTGCTTTTGCCCTGGAATAATTGGACAAGATAATCAAACACAGAAGTCACTAGAGATGCACAGTTGTTTTCCAAGTCAGAATTATGAGCAGAATGCCCGGCCATCTTCTGAAACAACAGTGCGCCTGATGGGCAAAAACTTCACTCTAGGAACCAGTAGTGAGCAATGCAGAGGTCTAGATAACAAAAATCCATGTACAAGTAAACAAATCAGAGATGAAGATCATTCCTTTCAGGGAATGTGCACAAAAGCTTTTCCTCAATTGTTTCATGGTAGGTGTGTTGAGCCTCCTAGCACATTGAGAAATTCAAATGGAAGGAAGGAGTACCCATCGTGTTTTTCTTCTGTTTCAGAAGCTGAACTAAGGTGTGGTCTTGATACCTACAGTTTCAGAACAAGCGGCCACAATCAGCAACCTCATCTAGCAGTGCGAAATAAGCTGTATGCTCAACCAGCAAGCAGGCAGAATGAGACTGATCTATGGCATCAACAGCCATCTGGGGAAATCCATGTTTGGGTGATTCTGTACCCCAGCTGCTTGGTTCTGTGCACCGCAGAAGCACTCAAAATGCTGCTACAGTGCCATCTTACAGTCCAAATAATAGCTTTAAAAGCTTAGTGGAAACAAGACCAGTGCATTCTCAGTTCTCCTATTTTCCACAGCAACTCAACAACGTGACACAGAGAACCCCAATATCATCTTTTTTGTCTGGTTACGCTGTTCAGAGCACTCCTGGTTTAACAGCAACTCAAACAAAGTTTACCTCCCTCCGCCCGTTGCCCCCTTCAGTTATCTCTTCTCATGTTTACCGCAGTGAAGATGCACAACCTCATGGATCTGTTCTTCCATTTTATCCATCAATTCTTCTTCTCTGATCATGCAGCAGCAATATAATGCTGGTGGTGATATTAAAGACAATAGGAGCATGCAGCAGATTCCGGTAAAGTCAAATCATGATATTTCTGAACAAATGACAAACGTTGTAAAATACCAGCACAAAAGGGTGATGTGTTCCTGACACCAAGGAAACCTTGCATAGCAGTGGAAAAGGACCTAAATTTGTTTCCACTACAAGAAGAAAGGCTAGGGTTGTGTGGATCTAGACCAGGTGCGCCACCTCGAGGTGCGCCTGTTTGTCTCAGCAAAGATTCTGCTGCGGATCTTCGAATTGTAAACAGAACACAGACGACGGCATGGTCAGATTCTGTCAGTAGGGTGGGAACAAGACCTGTTAAGCTGAAATCTGGAGCAAAGCATATACTTGAACCCGGTGCTAGTGCTAGTGCTGGTGCTACCGTTGGCCAAGAGAGGTCCTGGCATGCGCATTCAATCAAAAAAATTGCACTGGGGGATGATGCTCGCACAGCAAGTACATCAAAGAAGAGGGATGCAGAAGTTTACAGAGTCTGAACTTTCCTGGTGACAGGTCTTGTGTGCCAAAAGCTCAAAATCCGTGGCTAATTACGAGATGATAGTTCATACGCAGTACAACCTGAAACCAGAACATTGGTTCTGTGGAGGGGGGGTGGCTTCTTGCAAGAGCAGAGCTTTCTGCTGTGTAATATATGGGTAGGCGTCCCGTCCCATACGTACTGTTGTACTTCTGTTGCTGAAATATGCTTATGTTCGTAGAAACCTCGTAAAAGGAACAGGGAGGTGACAGTGCTATATGCACGTTTCTTCAGTTGAATCAGTCAGTTGCTTGCTACTTTCATGAGCTGCACTTAGGGCTTTGTTTGGTTCAGTTTTTCGAACCAGTTTTTTGGTTGGAAAATTGAAAGTGGTAAATTAGTTTTTTCAAAAGCTGCAACCTTTTCCTTTTAAACTATTAGAGAAATTAGAGAAGTTAAGTGCTCATATCTCAACTTTCACAACTTTCTAATTTTTTTACAGCTCACAATTTTAATCGGTTGTTCACCTGTTCCTAACATTGAGTGAATGCAGTTGCTGTGATGAGCCTGTGGCCACACGAAATTATATATCCAGTTGGTAATATGGAGGAACTGACTGTCCAATTGAGATTGAAAAAATATTGAATATTTTCAGAATCCCTTGTGCCCCCAGAATACCAGATACCTCACTGACATACTGGAGTATATACGAACCATTTTGCTTGATATGGGGTGGAATTAATGGCTCACGACCGGCACCGGTCTGGCAGACGCCTGAGAGCCCACTTTGCTGATAGAACGACCGTGGATCCAGCCTATCTCGTTGCCTTTCTTTTTCGAACATACTCGTTACGAAAATTTTTAAATAATAATTTTTATTACAATTTCAAATCGATGTGCAGATTTTTAATTTACAAAATTCTTCCGTCGGGCTAGATCGGCTACTAAGCATCAACAGAAGTTGACTTGTATACCATCTGT